>JAHZMW010004383.1:0-29889 GCA_027743745.1 Alloscopus bannaensis
CACCCTTAGTATAATCATTCCAATATACCACTTATACTCTCATTTTTTTTCTGTAAGAAATTAATTCGACAACAAGGAAAATTCCATTGTCAATCATTCATTGAAATTAGGATCCGGAGAGAAAGAAAAAACGATATGAATGTTGAAACTCGCATTCTCCAGCCAAATAGGGTTCAGCTTCCACTTTTTGGGAGATTTCTTTTATAAATGAATGCATACCACTCAAATAACTGCCTTAGATTTTTCTCTCTCCTCAAGTTGTATCGGCTGTTTTGGCAAGTAGAAAGAACAGAAAAGGGGAAAAATCTCTGAAAGTCATGTCTTGCATTTCCATGTCATCTGATATAAAAAAGGACAGCCTTACCGATGTACAATGACGTTTGTATATGTTTACAAAACACAAAACTATATAATATTCCGCAAAAAACGACTCCCATAAAATACGTGTGTGTACGACACAAGTTCCTTTGTCGTACTTATTCTCAGATTTTCTACTGGTGAAATGAATCTTTTTTACGTATTCATCTCATTCTCTCTTTCTTCTTTCCACTCTCTTTCCTGTTTCGTATCCCGCGTATATATCGTTCTTTATTATTCAGTGTACACATTCACAGAAAATCTAGATCAATGTATACAATCATAACTACTTTGAAGATTTTCCTGGAAAACCTCCCTGCCACTGCCTTTCTCTTTTTCTCACTTCTTTTCCCTCTCAATGTTCCTTTTTCTTTATATCTCTTCTCTCTCTTGTTCTTTTCTTGTCGTCCCGTTTTTCATGAAATACTCCTCCTGAAAAGTCATTCTAACAAGGCAATTTTCTTGTAAAATATTGTCAATACGAATGCACACATTTTGAGATAGTAACTCTCACAGCTTTTCCGGTGTCATCGTCGCGTTTCAAACGCAATTCATAAAATTCATCCGCGGCTTCGCTAAGCTTTCCATTATGAAAGATTCTTTTAGTGTATTTCGAAGAAAAACCTTCTTCCTAAAGACACACACCAGAGACCTGTACACCATGAGTTTAAAAGCAGAAGTCGATATGTGATGAATGTACTTTTTATGACGAAATGCTAATTTAGCTCCAAAATGAGAGCAAATTTAACAGAAGTACAAGATATACACATTGAAAGCAGAGAGAGGACAATTGCTCCGCAAGTTGCTTAATGAATTGAGGAAGTGAGAAAGAAAGCTGGAACCCATGTCAAACAGCCGCAGTAGCCCACTCCAAATTGCGAAGACGACAAGCTTATCTCGTGTACATCCCTGTTTCTTGAACAGCTATGCGCAGCTCACGCTCACAGCGTGTTGACTTTGAATGTGGGAACGAGATGGGCACACAAAGCGGCACATTAGCCATCAAAAGTCATATGCTGATAGTTGGTAAGTGAGTGAAAAATTACATTTGAGGTAGTTCTCTCCTTTTCTCTCTGGTGTCTTTCATCCTTCTCCTCACCGTTTCCCCAAGCACACCACCAAAACCATAACCATCATTATGCAATCATAGTGCTCCATGTTTCTTTTACCGGTTTCACGTTTTGACCCACTATATCCATTTATGCGATTTTCCACTTGGAACATTTCGTCATGCAAACGACACTTTACAAATCTGAGTGGTAGAGAACAAACCTCAGTACGTGTATAAAGTGTGCTTTCGCCTTCTCTCAAATTATTCACCACATACACATATATTCCGTCATCCTGAAGACAGAACGACCTCCACTCTACCACTCCTGTGCAGTTTTCAATTTCCCCGTGTCCTTCTCTTTAGAAATGATTGAAGTTGTCGTCATCACCGAACGACCTCCACCGAATCAACATCATTAGCACAGGAGATAAATGCAGAGCATTATACATCCGTTTGATTTATTCGAATCCATACATTTGAAAACAATATTAAAGCTGTCTGTGTGACAAAAGAGTATATCCTTGTGACTCGCCGCTAGCCTGGCATTAAACAGATGTACCTGTACAGTGATGTTGATTGTCTGCAACTAATTCGACGCCTAATGTATACACACATCATGCTGGAATCCTTTAACCTACACGTTATCCATTATCTGATTATTTTTCCCGTCTCCCGTCATTGCCTCACCGTGGGAACAGGAGAGAGGCGATTAGGAGCGATTGAAGTGAAACAATGGGATGCGCAAAATGGATTTACAGAGTATGCCACACAATCCCGATGCACGTCCAGAGCCCTGGCGAGGCATTCGCATCGTCATTGAATAATTAAGGTATCATCATTATCGTCCTCCGTTGGAATCTCTCTCTCTCTGGCAGCAAGGATTTGTAACTGACTTGTGGTGCCTGGATTCTTTGCTGGACGTCGCCTTTTTTGTGGCAATTCATTTACTTTGAATGAAAGCCTCAATTCATACCTATCCTATGAGAAAAAATTGCCTTTCATAAGTAGATACAGTACTTTATGAGGATGATGTCAATCAAATGCCGGCGCATATGTTGAATTGCAGAAAATCAGTGGAAAGGTATCAAATTGTGTTGCAATGCATTCTCTGCATCTTCTTACACTCTCTCTATCTCTTCACTACTGCCAAGGTCGGGGGAATTCTATAAGTCCAGAGACAACCTTGTAATGAGGCTAAGCTAACACGTTCTGTAATAATAACACACGACGAACTGAAAGACTCACAAGGGGAAGCATGGAAACACAACATGTACAGAGCAGCCTCCAAGGGAAAATTAATTGCTCATGTCATTCATCTTATTTGGAGAATCCGTCTTGGACAAGGAATGTACCATTTTTCTCTCTCTCCCTTTTCACAGAGCGCGATGGTCATCATCATGTGAAAACAAGACGGATCCACTCTGTGATGATGGTTGTTGTCATTTGAGACGGGTCATTTCGTTAGTTCTAAAAGTACAGGGAGGAAGACAACTGGTGAAGAGTAGCACAATATCAATTACGGAGTAATGTATCAGTCCAAAATACATCACAGGAGTCGATTGATGTTGTTAAAGGTAAAGTTAAGTAGCCATATAGTATTTTCCTTTCTGTCTCAACTCTCTCCTTGGGTCTCCCTCTCTCTCTCTCTGATGAACACTTGCTCGTGAGAGCTGTTTTGCCTGGAGAGTGAAAGAGACGAGGAGATCCCACATTTCCCCAGGCCTGTCTACGAGTAGATTTTCAGAGCACTCGAATTTTTCCTGAGAGGGCAAACCACTGTTGCACAACACGCATCACATCTTTCAGTCGACTAATCATGCTACGTATTTTTGGCAGCAGTGTGCTGCTCCCTCTTCGAAATGGATGTTGGCTCTGCGATATGGTTCACGTCCTCCAAATCTATCATCATATCTCACAAATTATTACAGTGAAAGTTGGCCCCTGTCTCTATTCCACGCTGTCTCTCGTCTGTGAGTAAAAGTGAAACTTTACCCCTGATCTTAGTTGCCAATGTCGTCCTTGTGTTTCCCCGTAATTCTCAAGAAATGATCATCTCAAATATACATCAATACACGTCCACTCGGATTCGTGTTTGTGTGACTTTCGCATGCAATCCTAGAAATACAGTGAGAGACGACTAGTACCGTCTTCTTAGAAGAGAGAAATTAGATAAACAAGGGCAAAGTAGTACTTTCTTGCTCATCTTGTTTTTTTACAGTATTTTCTAAAAAACAGTACATATCAGTCTAACTAAAAGTAAATGAGATGCGCAATTTTTTGGAAAGAATTAAAGGCGCCAAAGCTTATAAAATACCGACAAATTTGTGGATCAACGTGTTAGCCACAATATGCAGCCATTTCAAAGACCGCTCAAATTTCACTGAAGCTGTAGTCAACTGTGCTGCTTTCTGTGCTGAAAGTAAAACCAAACGTACATATTTCTCGTGCCCCGCGTATCAAAATAGATCATAGGGAGGGATCATATCGGCATCAAACGAGCAGTGAGGACACATGAACACGTTGATGTTTTTATGCTCGTATTTTCCTTGCTGTACATTATCCCCCATTACTTGGTCATCATCTTCGTCCTGTGGTCGTCCTTTTCTCCGTATCTTTTTTACGAGCGTCCTGTCGTGAGACAGGAGGAAAACAAAACAGTGGAAAACTTTTCCGTGTGGATATATATATTTGATGTGATGTACTTCGTTGTTCGTGAGTAATTACTGATGGCTCCCTCACAAACACTAGTAATGGACCATGCAAGAGGTTCATAAAAACTGAAGAAAAAAAAGTTTTCTCATGGCTCAAACGAACCTGAAGAAAATGACAGTTACGAAGGATCAAGACGAGCTTGAGCAATTAGACAAATAGGTTATATACGGTCATCTAGTGGTCCACTACGATCCGTAAATGACGTTCTCTTGTATACTTTTATTATAGCTGACAAACACAAATCCCCACACACCTCCATGCGTAGCAGTGAGCAATATAATAACGTCTCATCGCTCCTTCATGAGCCGCTCTTTAAATGAGTTCATGCAGAAAAAATTGAAATATTTATTCAGTCCGTTCCTTACATGTAAGAGCTTCTCCAAATGTGACGACGACGATCATGATGATGATGACGTCCATTTGAAAACATGTATACATAGGTACTTTGCTCATTCATCCTTTTTATTGATTGCGATGATGATCATCATCACGATTTTTTTCCTCCTGTTCACAACTAATTGTACACATACCTCTATGATAATCCGAGCCAGGAGCTTAATGAGAATGAATGAAAATGGTTTGGTGATGATGATGACGACCAATAATATGCTGTTGTGGAGGCTCAAACCCAATGATTAGTTGCCATTGAGAAGTCAGGCTTAATGGGAAATTAACAAACACGAAAAAATATTCAAAAAGCAATAACCGTAGAACATCCAAGGAAATGTTATGACAAGTGAAGCCACAAAAAGAAAAAGAAGCACAGTTTACCTTCTTTTTTATCATATCATGAGTCCGAAGCTCATTCGTTGCAGAGACTCGCAGGTGTATCATCTTTTTCAAAAGCTAATATATAATCATTTCCAACTCTCATCATGTATAACCTCACGTATAATTGCGCGATGCCGGTGGAAAACTTGTGGTGATGATGCAGTGCAAATGTAAACCATAATGTACGCGCATATTATGCGACTGGTGTGAGTCGATGTTGGAGTATGAGCTGTCTGAATCGCTTTCGAAATAATATAAAGAGCAATCAGTGACATAATACTGTATTGCGCATAATGACACGAAAAAAATAAAAGAACAATTTGTTTGGTAGACCATTGTACACATATTATGCAAGTTGTATCAATTTTTTGTCGTACAAAGTAAAATGATGAACAAATGTATACGTTCATGTAATATGCTTTGTGGTCAATCAAAAATCAGAGACACATACAATCAGAGGCAAACTAATGAGAGATTCATCTCCAAGTTTGAGTCCTCTTGGCAGAAAAACGCTGGTTGTACAACCATAATATATTTTACGAAACAATATTTTTACAGAAGATGTGTGATACACGTAATTTATGTACGTTTCTTTGAAGACAAAAAATGTTCTTATAATTCTTCCCCCAGTGTATCTGATAATGATTTATTACAGATATTACAGGAATTTTTTACGACTGTCCATCCATTTCCACACGGATCCTAATATGTTCTCGTTACAAATCTCATCCGTTTCCCAAAGGCGAGTTGTGTGAGTGCGGGACAGAAGCTATGTGTGTGGAGCGCAGTAGCCGGGGAAACTGATAGAATATTGAGTCCACTTGTACACGTCAGCCGGAAAATGCAAGGAGCACAAACAGCTCAGCTGAGTGACTGACTGATTGTGGAGGATGATGGGAGGGATGGTGAGTGAAGCTCTCTTAAAATGTACCCGAAAGGCTTTGCTAATAACACCTTAATCATTGCACACACTGACTGAGACGAAATAAGATTGAAGACTGTGTCATGACGATGATGATGGGCAGAGAGGAGAATGACATGCTCCACTATATGTGCTCCTCATATATCGTTGCCGTGTATTCTCTCACTCAGAGACGCATCGAGAGGGAAGAAGTAGTAAAAGGTAAGCGACTCTTCCTGCTCTGTTTGTCGCAAGTGAAACGGAGAGAAAAAAATGTGAGTCTCTCACCAGACCTAGAGATTTTACAACCTCTTACTGAAGAACAGGAGCATACACACTGGGTATTTAGGAAAGGTTGATGAAGTTCCAGAAGGGAAAAGATGATGAGGTCCAAGTTACCTACAGTGAACTTCTGTACAAATGGAATGGGTATATATTTTTAAGATGCTTGAGGGAAGAGACGCAGAGAAGAACGAAAGGGAAAAACTATCGGAGCTTGAAAACAACGCTGAGAAATAGAAAAACCCGCAAGGGATGAAGCAACCCATTGCACACCGCCCTACCAACCAAAAGTGAAGGCGACACCGACCTGGAAAATAATATAATGATTTGGCATGCCGTGTGTTTACTGGTGCTGAGTTTCATCCATCAAAGAAGTACAGAGTCGACAGCAGTCAAGTATTCCCCGAAAATCACATTTGAGTCACCATTCATGCTGCGAGTCGTATAGTATACAAATGATGAAGTTATCCAGGTTTGCAAATCTCTTGCAAAATAACCAAAGGTTGCTTTTTCTGCCAGTTTGTGGCAAAAAGGTGACGCGCAAACGGAGAACGAGGAGATTTGAATGTTTGAAAATATTTACAAACATTATTCCTCACACAGACAAGCGCATTGGGCTACTAGAAAAGCGGGACGAAAAGGAAATTGGAGATGTTGACAATTTTTCACAGAGAAAGGTTGAGAGAAGAAGAAAATTCTGTCTCTTCCCTTCATCTCGTCATTATCATGTTCGCTTCACTGCGAAAAACTCAAAAAGTTACTGGAGTCACTCATCCAGAAGAAATAATATTAGCTGAAAAAGGAAAACCCACCGACATTCGCCACGGCTTCGTTTAAAGTGCGATCCAACAGAGATAATATGCATGGACCATAAAATAGGGAACTCTCTGGAGAGAGAGAGCACCATGACATAACCATGTATTTAAAGTCTGTTTCTTCGTTTTTGTGTGACAGTCCAGTCAAATCGTGGGTTGGATGTGACATAACAAAACTCGTTTTGATTAGTGGGAGGAGATGAGTTTCTTTTGGAAATTTTATGTCATGTTAATTGCTTGGTTAGTTTTTATCCACGGGGAAATGTTCTTTTCTCTCTTCCTTTCTCCACCGGCATCTCAACCTCCTCGGCGTATAGAAAGCAAAAGCTGAAGATGGATTATGATCACGGCTTCGCACACCAAACCCTCCCTCATGCATTGCTGCTTTCACCTCTCTTCACTCAAGTGAAGTTGTCTGCTCCGCTGGCCTATTATTGATAGAGAAACCATATGAAAATAGTACTAATAAACTTTGCCTCAAAGTAAACTTACTTAAAGATGCTTAAAGCTATACCTTATTGAATTAATAATTGATTTTTTAAACCGAAAATACTGCGGAGGAGCTGTTGCACACTTAATGAAACACGCTACGTAAGTTCTCATCAGTTCGTTGAAGGGTTGGGGTAGACGAGGCTCGTTTCAGTATAGTAGACTCCAGTTTTTATGCGACCACCCAGTAACCATATCATCGGAATGAGTTTCACCTCGTCTCCACAAAACATTTCAAAGTTTGAGGAGGAAATGCGGAGAAAGTGTATATTTTTAATATTATGTGTATTCAGAAGAGTGGCTTTCATTAACTTTAAATATTTATCAGGATCAAATACGACGTGGCAGGGTGGCGTTGGAGAAGCAGCTCTTCTTGCATTGAGGAACGGTGCGAAGTAAAATGTACGCTTGTGTTATTGTAAACAAAAACTCTTTTGGAAGATAGACTCTCAAATAATCAAAGTTGGCAAGATCTATCTCGGGTGGTAGTACTTCTCGTGGTGATGGTGGCGGTAACAAGAGACTTTTTGTTGAGCTAACATCCTCCGTGGTGTCCATCGTGGTTAAGGAAATCTCTCCTCGAGCAGTTTAAGGAGGAAGAAAACAGACAGACAAAATGAAGACAGGCAGAGAGAGAGAGAAACACACACATTGAGAGGAGTGCGAGGCCTTTCTGTCTTCGAATTGGAGTACACTGCCGTCCTATAAAATAGGGAAACTACTCCAGCTTTATTCTGTGACAGGGGAACACGACAAAAAGTACATAGCGCGAAGACGACTCCCAAAAAGAAAGAGTGGGAATCGAGAGAAAAGACTGAGAGGTGAATGCGGACATGAAAGAGTGGGGGAAAGGGTTAGAGACGTGTGTTGTGCAATGCGTGGACAAAAAGTAAACCTCATGACGACCGTGATGATTGTGATGATGATGATGATCACCATGATCATCATCATCTTTTTCTTTTGTTGGTTTTCATGCTTCCTTATGTGATTCTTTTCCGTCTCTGCTCCCATCCGAATTCGGTATAAGCTCAAGGTTTTTCCGTCTATCACCACCGCCACTACAACCACCACGACAATATCGCCGTCTTTTCTCTTCCCATTTTCCCTTTTCCTCTCACTTCTTTGAAAACTCCACAAAGATCAGAGATCGGCCACTTTCTTTCCAGGGAGAATCTACACACGTACTTTGTGTTCGTGTGAAAAAAGAGAATTTCCCGTGTCTGTCTGAGTGTGCGGTGGATTTTAGCTGCGAGGGCTATGAGAGAGAGTTATATAAGATATGACAAAAATAAGGAGAAGAGAGAGATGTGAGTGAAAGGAAAATGGGAAAACCTTTTCGTATCGTCAATAGCCAGTTTTAAAAGATGAGTACTCAACAGTGCATAAGTTTTTAAGAGAGAGAGAGAGAGAGAGAGAGCTAGAAATATATGAATATTCATGGGCAACTCTTAATGTTCCTCTGGATTCCTTTTCTTTGAGATCACTTTTTTCCATCTCTCAGTCCCATCACTATTGCCATTCCATATTCACCGGGATCCAACATCCAACCATCATACCATCATCTTCAATCCCAACCAACACAACGAAAAGGGAGCAACTTCCAGTGTATTTTTATTATCAACTTTTCCTATTCCACTTCTGTAGTTTTGCTCCGAACAACAGAAGAAGAAGCAAAAGAAAAAAACAGTGTAAACCCGGGGAAAGTGAATAAGCAACTCACACGATAGGATGATGGTTCGTTCACATTCACGTTCCCATATCTTCAAATGGATGTTTAGGTGGAAGACAAAATGTGCTCAATTCTTTTTCTTATCCCTGTCTTTAGATCCATGATACCTATAGCCCCTATAATGGGGAGCAAAGTATTGTTCGCTTTCCCAAGAAATGATTATTTTTGTATGCAAATATTAAAATATTAAAAAGCAATGAAGTTTCTCTTTCTTGTCTTGCCTCTAGCAGTTACTAAACAGGAAAAACATACATATATACTCCGCGTAAGATTCACGGATTCAATGTGTGGACTTGGTTGCGTGGTCATTTGATTTTTGCACCTTTAAAATAAATTGAAACTTTTTATGTTGTCATTTATTAAAGCATGATGCAGGAGTTTACATAAATAGAATAAAAGTTTGCTGATAATAAGTAGACACACTCAAAGGTGTAAAATTCCAGCAGAATGACCCACAACACTTCTTATCTTGTAAGAGAAAGTTGTGGTGTGCAACTTTGATAAAACGAAAGGGTTAGAAAAATTATATAAAGTTTTTATGCGTATAAAAATATAAAATACGGAGGGTGTACACTACCCGATTCATAAAATGGCAGTATGATCACACAACGAGGCCATTTTAAGCTTTCTTAATATCACAAGAGAGCGAGAGAGAAAGCAACATGCACAGAGAAAGTTTCACAGTCGTGTGAATTGCGAAAAAAATATCGTGATAATGTGGTGAGTTTATAGTTTGGAGAGTAATAAGTGCAAAGTGAAATGTGCTGAGTGAAAAGGAGACGAGCATATAAGGGAAGAGGAGAGAGTAGAAAAATTGTGTAATGGTTGATTTCATAAAGGAAAAGATAATTTCACTTGGATGACTTCCTCTCTCAACTTGTTCAATTTTACCTACGACGACGACAACCATTCTTTAAACTAAAGACAGTCTCTGTTGTGAGACTGTGTGGACACTCGAGCACCGTCGTTGCCTCTCAAAACTTGGAATGAGTATGGCTCCACACGTATGATCATCTTTCTCTCTGTGCCTCTCGACTTTAGCTGAGTTGTCCTTTTCCTCTTGTGCACCCGTTCGGCTCACTTATTATTACATCATCATCCTCTCTCTCTCTCTCTCGCACTCAGCAGCCTGTGTGCAAATTAAATGTAAAAGTTGAAAATATTCACACTTTCTATTTTTAATTTCCTATCCAGAGATATTTTTGATTGTAATCTGGGAAACGGAGAGAAAGAGAGAGAAGAGTGAAAATGAAAAGTTTTTTCTTCTCTACAATAATATTTTTATTCGAGGGGAGAAAGGAGAGAGAGAGTTGATGAGTAGTTGCTATCACACTGTGAAAAAGCTCAAAAAAATTGTACCGCTATAATATTTTTTCCCTCTACGCTTTGAACCTTTATATGCTATATCTGTATATAAATACGTACAATTTTAGTAGATTTATGACAGCTGTGAAATTTTTCGCTTTACTTGGTAAATGTTTAAGAAATTAAAACTTGGATAATTAAATCTACGTCAGTGGTACACCCATAAAGTGCTGTAATGTATCCGCCTTCCGTTGTCATTTTCTCTTTTGGAAAACGCAAGAGAAAGGGAAGCAGAGAGTGAGAGAAAAAAGGAGAAAACGAACGAAACAACAAAAAGAGAAAAAAATGAGAGAGCTTCGAAACAGGGATGAGATGAGTTTCACTTTTTGTCGATTACGATTCTTGCCTGCTGCTTAACTGCAACACCACACCATCATCATCCTAGCACATCCACGAGGGCTACAGATGAAAAATTTTTTTTAGATTTTCCTTTTTCACAAAATCTACACGGGATGAAAGAAGTGATAGAGAAAAAAGGGACGACAAGGAGGAAAAAAGTAGGAATCTCAAAAAAGGAAGAGGAAAGGAGTAGAAATGATGAGAAGAAAGAGGAAGCAGCAGGAATCATCAGCTAGCCTCTCTCTCTCCCTCGCCACTCATTGCACTTGCACCCAAAAAACACGTTAGACTAAAGGCAACATAGTATAAAGAAGCCCAAGTCATTGGGAAAGATGCCGGTTTTAATTATTATAAACATGCATGCTTTTATGGGGTAGAGGATCAACATAAAATACGACTCGTTGGGTTTCCTCTACTTTGCATTTGATTAAGAGGATGGATGCAAGAGTCACACCGACGACGACGATGACGACGACGAGAGAAAGACACACGGGCAACGTGTTCACTCTCTCTCTCTCCCAGCATCTAGCCTGTCATTTCTGTGTATCCTCTTTCCTCCAGCGCACATTTTATCAACGTGCTATTTGTGTCTTATTGTTTTTATCCCGGGTTTTTACTGCTCATCTCATTTCACTCTCGCCTCGTCCTCTTCCCGACACACACACACTAATCACATGGATACATTCTTGAGACACGAAACTACACTCAAAAGAGGGAAAATGAGAGAGAGAGAGCACTCCCCTTGATCTACACGACCATATCATATTAAATCTCAATTTTAAAAAATCAATCAAGGAAATGAGCTCCGCTTGAATGAGTTTTCCTTGTCTTTTCTCCCCAAAAAGGATGTCAGGGGAAAATACAAGGGATTTATACGTGTGGCAATGGTGGTGGGAAAAGGAGATGCTTCCAGATGATCTCGTTTCAAGCCTTTCACATGGAGAGACGCAGAGGATAGGATCCACCCTTTGCTTTGTCTTTTGATTCTAGCCAATATACCTTGAAGCTGTTCAAGGGGAAAAGGAAGAATAAAAAGTCACATTGTGCTCCTATTTCTACTCGCGTTCTCCTTCGACAATACGGTCGTGTATTGGATCCATTGTGATGAGAAAGGGAGGTACTGCTATTATACGCCTCTCTTCTTCGTCTTCTTCCCTGTGTTCGAGGTGGTAATAATAATAAAAATAATATATATGGAGAGAGAGAAATACATAAATGAACTTTTTTGGGAGAGAAAAGTGAACGCTCACACACGTCTCACAGTGCAACAGTCAAACATTTAGACAGTTAATGAACACCACAAGAATATATTGAGAGCGAGAAAAGGGAAGAAATGTGTGTGTGTTTTTAAGTTTGACAGAGAGAGTTTTGGGAAATGCACACTTTCCTTGGGTACACACAGATGAATATTCATTTAGGAGGGAACCCGGACTGGTCCCCTATTTTTGCCACAAGAGAGAAGGAGAGGAAAATTGGAGATAAATAAGTGCTAGGGGCACTTCTTTACTTGATTCCAGGGGAAACCGGAGGAAAGCATATAATCAAAAAATGTTCGAAATGAATCTTAAACAAAGTTTTCTCATGAGGCTGAGTCTCCTCATGAAATATTGCAAGTGCCATTGTCATAATGTGGAAAATGGAACGTGGCACGCACAAAATATTTTTATGCTTTCGTATCAAGGATTTTTTGAGTTTTTTGAAAAGTTGTATATTTTCTCTAGCCTGATAATATCAAGTTTGAGAATCTAGATTGCCAATGACTTCCGTCGAAAGACCAATTTCCTCTTCCTGCCATCTATACATACTCCTTCATTCCCATTTGTGATCATGCATGAACATATTTTAGTCAAAGCTGTCTAAACAAGTCAGAAAACCCCCCAAAACGATGATAATACGACATCGCATACATATATTACTGCCATCAAAACAAAACGATTGAAACCTTCCAAAACATGTGACGACGACTTGACGTACATCAAATGCTCTCTCATTTGATTGACTGCAACGTTGTATTCATTGCTTGAGGCTGCTCAAACGCAAGAGTTTATGCATATCTAATGATACATGGCAAACCTGTACAAAATACTGAAGCAAAAATGGAATGAGATTTTCCAGATAGAAAAAAGAAACCCTCCACAAAGAAAATGTTGCTTTTTTACCTTATCTGCTCATGGATTGGGTAGGTCCAACAGGTTGATGTTGGTGTGAATTCATCCGTGATGTGCTTGAAAAAAGAAGGAAAAACGCTGTTGTTTTTGGTGCGCAAAAGAGTGAACGATTACTTTTGATCGAGTGGTTCCTCTCCATGAATGAAAAATTCGAATGACGGGGATAATAATCCACAGGAATGGTTCACAGCTTCCTTTCCGATTTCCTAAAACAATAGAAGAAGGAAAGTTGAAATATTGAGACACAATAGAAAATATCCGTGTGTAAAGTTGTCTTTGGCACGGAATGCCATCACCGTCACAGTAAAATGTAAAGTATCGTCAGAAAGCGAATGACAGGAATTCTGTTATTTTAGAGTTTGATTCCAGTGAGTTAATGTAATAATGGTGCGGACGTGACATGGTCACGCCACTTTATGTGGAAAATCCTTTTTTTACTCTTTCTCTCTTGTACCTACACGCCAACAGTCGTACAGCTAGTGAAGTAAGACTTTTAGGTGAGGTAAAAAAGCACAATAAGATAACAAATCATTCAAAGTCATTTTCTCTGTTGGTTGGGGAACAATCATTATTTCTTCCGTTCTTTAATCATTATCATCCCCCTCGAAAAAGTAAGTTCGATGATAACATGTGTCGTGCACTTATTGTGACGTGTGGGAATATAGATGCTTGAGGTTTGATTCCTGCAGAAACAGAAAACAACGAGGATCTTTATACGCCGACCGACCCTTTTGGTCGTGTAATTTTTTACACACCTTCAAGCAATATTGGATAATGACTCCATGACAAAAAAGATGTGTAATTCGTTGAATCATTCACCAAAATGTAATCTAATCACTGACCGTGTGTGTGAGACCAGACATCCATGAAACAATGCCTAGAACGAAGGGATAATCTAGTCTCACCAGTCATCCAACAAAGGAAATCATAAATTGATCGGAAATTATATTCGATATGCACGATACGCATTGTGCTTCTTAGTCATCATGCCAAAAAATACAGGGCATGTGAGTACGTGTGCTGTCCGTACATGCGTGTCTCTTCGTCATGCTTCAAGTATAATGACGATGTTCCCCACTTTTACGACGAGTTGTTATCGACGAACCTCATAATTTTGATTTTCATATCTAATTAGCAATTTTAGAGATATTTCTTGGCCGCGTTCTTCCTTCTTCGTGTTAAACTCTGGAGACGGCTCAACCTCATTTAGTTGAGACCAGCCGAACGGTTTGTTGCTCGTGCCAATATCATTTTCCCCTGGCTATAGAATTTCAGTGAGCCACTTTAAAACCAAGAGATTTTCCACGGAAAAGAGTAAAGCAGCTAAACCACAAACGAAACCAAAGTGTTATGTAATTTTGACAAGCCCCGAGGAAGGTGGAAGAAAACCACAAAGTGTCCAGCAGATGCCTTCAATTGTTGTCTTATCCAGGTCATGTAATATGTCAAGATATAATGCAATTTTCCATTAGGCAGTTTCTTTATGCTCACATCGAAAATCTCTGATAATCAAGTCCGATTTGAGTAGTAAATAATGCTTGTTTGTTATCAACCGAATAGGAATATGGGCAGAACGAGACTATGCTACGCAACTAAACGACTTCAACTAACTTTAGCTAATAATAAAGCTTGTTGCTAGTTATCTATGTATAAGCACGAGATACCGCATTTCAGTCTTTATTTACACTTTTACTAGGGCAATTCAAAGCCATCATGAAGTAGAAATCTGTTACGCGAAATATTACTTTATTTTCAACTCCTGAAGTAAATTCATAATTTCTTCTCACAGTTTGAGTCGTCACCACATTGATAACTAACCAATGGTTAGTATATAATACTTGCACTGAAATGTTCATAATGCAGGTTCACGCACAAGCATTCAGATTTCATAAAAATTTTTGCACGCTCATCTTTACAAATCGTGTCTGACCGCGAACAAGAAATGGGTGAGTCAACTCAACAAATTTATCGTGTTCGGTGTTCGCCTCAATATCCCACACACATAGGTCAGGAAAAAGTCAATAAACGTGTTATTTAAAAGCTTACACATGCAAATAATTTTTGTTCAGATGCGCCACTTGTGCATGATGAAATCGGGAATTTTTGTAGTAAATATAACCTTACGCGTCAAAATCAGAGAGTGCACCAAAGATGAGAAATATTATGTAAATGAAGAAACGGATGGGCTTTCTTCTATTTCACGTCCATCATCGTGGAGCAATATCTAATGAAAACTTTGGGTGTGCCATTGATTTCTGGGCATTAAGAATTAATAGCTCAGACGACTCTCATGCTAATGCAACAGGTCTGCGCATACAAGTGTAATATATGGGCAGGCTGCATAACTTGGGATAATAACGGGCTATTAAATCCCCATATAGAGACAAGCCAAAAAACCTTGCTGTTATACGCGTACTAGTTCGAGGGAGAACCATCAATTATTGATCTTATTGCTTCAATGTCGATATTTTACCCTCAACAACGCCGAAGCCTAAGTGTAGACTTGACAGGATCACGCATTCTGTACACCGTGAAAGGAAGAATGTGTTGGTGCCACAGTTTCGTGAATCAACACTACTCATGGTGATCACGACAGGTACAACGTACGAATGCCATGCAGAAGTATTAATTTTGAGAAAATGGGTTTAGCATTGCCGATAGGTGCAATATTTACTTGTATAAATTATGTTCATATCTCTCTGACCGGAAAAATCCAAAAATCTTTTTCGAGGTTAGTCTTAGCGGCAGTAACAAATGATAGATTTCAAAGATATCAAGCGGGATGCTTGTTATTCCACTACTCCAAAAGTCAATCAAGGTCATCGTAGAACAAAAGGCCCATTTTCTCATTCCCAATGCAAAGGACTTCAAACTTGAGAACCTTATTACGACATGGTGCCGCCGACCACATAACGTCTTCATTTGTGCGTTTCTTCCACAAAAAATTCCATTCATTATCGGAATGTGAGAAGGAAATCTCAAAAACCCATGTCACCAGCACCACTTATATTTCTGCTTCATTTATACAATCTGAACAAGACTTGTTCCTTTAATTTGTGGTTGATCGTGAATAGAACAAGTGACAGTCTATCACAACGGTAGTGCCATATGAGTGCAGCGTTTCTGTTTCTTACAAATAGGTAACAGGATATACCGTCAAAAGGTTGAGCTGTGGAGGGCTGTCTTCTTGTTATTTTAAAAGGAGTCCAGATTTTTTAGAAGAAAAATTAACCCTTTCACCGCAAACAGGAAAAAACGTATATTTATGACAAGGGCACCTCTTTCTCTAAATTACAATGTCAGAATATGATCAGGTTAGATGGTGTTTTGTCTTCACAACTATGTTATGGCATTGCAGTCCCACATGATCAATGTCGTTGATGAAAGCTGACATTAAATGGGAGTCGCATTCGACGCACTATTCGAATTTGGTACAAACCGCAGTTCATTTTTTCTTATTTTGAGTTCTTTAAATCGTCTTGAAGCACATGGGCATTTAAATGAAAACCATGTGCTGCGACAATATGAAGGAAACGTTCAACGGGTTAAAAAATGCGCCCATATGCGTATCAAAAATGCATCATTATGCCAGCGAATTCTTAAAATTCTCTATGAAATGGGCATGAGGACACGCCGATTATAGATGGTCGTCGGTATGTGGAAAAATTTTCAAAGATAATTACTTATACCTTATTATAATATAGAAGATCGTAAAACGTAGCACGTGAAATGCAATCTCTTTTTGTTTGAAGATGATCATTTGATTACACCCAGCCAGCTTGGCCCATTTTCTTGAGTAGAGGAAAACAAGTAGAGGCAACTTTTGTTGAAAATCTATGTGCTCTTCGGTCAATACAAAAAGGAACTGACCCCGTGACAATAAAACTACAATGAACAGAGTGTAATTCTTTGCGACATACATATTCGACCGACCACCTAGTGTTTCCAGATTGGACAAGTTTTTTCGTCTCTCTCCCTCTCTCTGTTTGTATACGATACAGCATCAAAAGAGAGGGAAGGAGAACACTTTTTTTGGAAAGCAAACACTTGCTGGACAATAATGATAATTGCTGTTGTGATAATGGAGTACACGAAACGGAATGTTTGGGCATGTGATGGAATATGTATGTATTTTATGTATGTGTTAGCTTTACCTTGAGCTAAATTGCTCTTTTAGTAGGCACTTGCACACAGGTGGGACAGACGACTATAAACCACATTCATCGCGACAATTGCAGTTTCAATTTTTTAAACGTTCTACCTTTATCCTTCCAGTTCCTTAGAAATCTGTTGTGCCTTTATGCTTCATGATCTTTCGAGGAGAGCCGAGGCCTTTGAAATAGCTTCGAGGTTACAGAGTCGTTTTCGACATTTGTGAGCAATGCAGAGGTCAAAATGACTTTCTGAAATTGCCGTGAACTTCATTGTATACTCTATGTAAATGTATACGTTTACATGCTAGCATGATAAACAGCAGGGGCAGGTGTACTGATTTGTGACATTACTAATTTCAACTTATTTCCTTGTGTTTTCAAATCCCAATGAAAGGGAAGTTGCGCAATAAAAACATGTCGTACGATTCATTCATTTTCCGTTTGGAAGCTATTAAAGGAATTCCAACGCATTTCCTATGCGCCTCAGACATACTATTTATTTTTGTCTACGTAAAGAGACAGAGAGCACAACATTTTCTTCGGGGAAATGCACCTCTCTGTATTCAAAAAGCCATTTTAGCAATACTCAACCCGAGCCGAGAACAGCATGTGACGGCGACAGGAACAGAACTTGTGCGGGGAGATTGTCGTCATGATAACATCATCACCGGTTATTACAACAAAATGATACGAAATATATATATTTCCTAATTCAATTAAGATCACACAATGCCAAAGACAAAAAAGGCAGAACCAACAACTCGTTTTCTCTGTGACATCTCTCTGGCTATACGAGGCGCTCATAGCGAGGCAATACATAATATCTGGTGCAAATGACTCGACTGAGTGCGCGGGGGGAGGATTACTGTAGTGGCGTAGGAAAACATTTTTTCCTTCCTCCTGAAGGGTACCTTTGATACAGCCATGCTGGAGCTCACTCATCCATTACATTAGCATTAGACGCAGCTGAGAATAATCGGGATAGAAAAGAAGTTTTCCTCTGGATATTAATCACTGGGTTTATTAGTGGTTGTTTTTCAATTCCAAATGCAAGAGCGGAGACAGAGCCACATTTTCTCCATATAGCATCACCCCCAGTTGGGAGTCTTTCCCTATCGCTTCGATCCATAAATGGAGTCGATAAATTTATCTGTACGACGCATATAACGACGTGCATGAAGGTACGCGGGAAGGAAGAAGAAGAAACTATCCAAAGACCCGTATTTCTTCAAGGATTATCGTCCAGATAGATCTGGAAAGTGCATCACTAACTAACTGACGTCAAAGTATTGTCGCAAGTCATAGCCAAAAAGTGACCATCGAAGCCGCTTCTTCACGTTTCGTATTTAATAATGAAAGTGAAAACCAAGCTCCTTCTCAACAGCACAAAAGTTACAACATTTGCAGGAAATAACGGCAAGATTCATCATTGAACAAAATATTTTATTTTGTAAATAACGTCTTCGATTTCAATATTTTTAGCATTTGCAGCGAATGCCTCACATAGGAATCATTAAAAAGTTTTGCTTTTTTTCTGAATCGTGTGGGCTTCTTAATGTCTTTGTCGTCGCAGTTTAAGCCAAGTATAGGCGTAAATTATGCTATAAAAATTCCTTCACTCCTTTACATAATTTTCTCTCGGGATTGTCAAGGATTCTCAAATAAGTAATAGCAATAAATCGCTGATATCAGTCAAACGTTTCGAAAGTGTCAACAAAATCACAGCACAAGCGCCACAGCTCGATCCCAAGAGAGGGTGAGGCATTGTAAATTTTCACGTTAATCTGAACCTATCAGTGCCTATTGTGATTGTGATAGCGGAGAGTCAGACTTCCCAAGAAGTGTTATCCCCTAAATGCAATATGTGTGCAATACACCTTTTTCAAAGTGGTTTCATCAACGAGCACACACATTGCATACATTTAGTTACCAGTAAATATCCACAAACACACACGCCGGCGAGCATGCCAACCATTTTTTCGGCACAAGAAACAGCTTTTTCTGAGCCCATGCAATTGATTTAAAAGGCTGAAGAGAGGGAGAAAAACGATTTTTGTGGTCTTTTAACCACGACAAAAAACCACAAGGCAATAAATTATCTATCCGGTCCAATGTGTGGTGTTGTGATCACTCTGAAAGACACACAAGTTGTCCTTTTTCCTCAGACAAACAACACACCTTTTTCGTTCCTTAAAAAAGTCAAGTCAAAGATAGAGTCCATCAGTTCAGGACGGCAATAATAATGGCAGGAAAAATATACATCACCATCACCACCAGAGAGAGAGAGAGAGAGGACATCTTCTCACTTTCTACGAAACCTAGAAAGGTTCAAGGGGAAAAGAGAGTGATAAATACCGATAACGACAGAAATCTCTTCAATGAAGAAAAAAGGCAGTCATTGAGGATGGCATTTTTTCCACTTACGATTTCATCATTTTCTCTCTCCCTGACCAAAGGGCGATAGACACTTTGTATACTGTGTGTGCGCCTCGAGGTATTTAAAATCCCTTTGCATAAAACACTAAAATTTGTTTATTTAAACAGACGTCAAGACTCATGAAAAGAAGCTCACACACGCAAACGCCTTATAAGATTATGGAGCTGCCTGGGCACCCTCTCAAAATTTGTGTGTGTCGCTGGATGTGTATATCATCAATGACAGGAGACAATGTGCTTGTAAAAGGATGGCCATATTTCTTCTTCTGGTTGAATGGAACCATCAAACTGCAATATATATCTTGGGATCGTCTCTCTCTCTTTCAAACAAACAATACACGTCATTCCTCTCAGGTTAACAGGAGACGACTTGTGATTCACAAGGGTATATAGAGGGGTACACCACACAACAAACAAATCGTGTTTGGACGTGTGTCACCACCACCATTTTTGCTTTATTATCGTCATCAACTTCTCCCTCTCTTCGTTGTGGTCACATTGACAAGTGGAGAATGGACGAGCTCATAGTATTCCTTATTATCTATCAGTGTGTTGTCTTATTGAATGGAGGGAGAAACAATGCGCCTTCACAATCGAATTGTTGTTGTGTGGTTGTGTTTGAGAGGGGCGAGAAAGGCACATATCTAAATGCTTTTACAGGTAATCACACACCGAGAGTGAGTACGGATGACAAGAGGACACGCGTCACCACCTCACGACCTCCTGACACGACTCATTTGTTTTCCCCAATGCAACCCTGCCGGTCAATCAACAACTTTTACCTATCAATTGTCATCACGATCTGTTTGTCGTTGTCATGTGCCTTACACATATCGAATGTGTTCCACTCGCACCACACCATTTGAATATTGATGAGATGCTCGACGAAGTAATCAACAACTCACATATGTAGCTCTCAGCACTGGTAGACTCCGGCGGCCGAGATTCACTCTCCCAAAGTGTTTAACTCCTGACTCTTTGCCTCTATTATTCAATTTCTATGAGCAGCACCGCATCGCCACCAGCAGATTCATGAATGGAAATGAACTGTGACTGTTCGAAAGGTTGAAAGAAAACATTGTGGATATTTCCTCGTGACTTTTAACTCCATTTTCGCATTATTATGCACCAAAGCCTCTCACCTTTCCTAGAAGAGCTGTCGCTGAGCTGTATAGATTTTATAGGAAATGCTTAAAAATGCAATAATCGCACACATCGACTCCGTGTTTTAGGTTCCAGAGGGAAGAGAGGTGAAAACTAGCAGTCTGTTTCTTCAGTTTTATGACTCAATCCATTCGAACACATTAATGACATGTACGTGCGCAATGAATTGTTGATGATTATCCACTTCTTTCTCCTATAAGAGCATGTATAAAGAGTAAGCTCTCTCTTCTTGCAACAACCTTTATTATTACAGAACGTTGTCGTGAAACGCATTTTTCTCTCACTTTGGTCAAGTTGGAGAGACGAGTTGAAAACAAGAAAATCGTGCTTCAACCTGAATAGGTATTGAATCGAGGGAATCCAATCATATTACACCTTTAATGTCTGACCGCCACACATTATCACCTTACGGGATGCTCAAACGGCAAAAAAAACTTGGAGTGAGAGACGGAGAAGGCCACCCGCGATTTGTGGCATGTAAAGTGCTGATTGTATTGAGTGGAATCGAATGATATGATGATTGTTATTGCGAGGCTAGCCCAAAAAAGAGATGAAGCAATCATGAAAAGGCGGATGTTGATGTTAAAGTCGTCTCTTTACAACCCATAACGTCTACATTACAAAATGTATGTGCGCCCGTCTCTCTGTCTCAGGTACATGAGGCAAGTCGGAGTCTGAAGCTTTTCGATGTGGAATGATGATGAGAAACTTGTCAGCTAAATGTTTGTGAGTGTAGCAACTCAATCAAGCATCAATTTTTAAAAAACATTTTTTCCTAATTTCTTGGAGACACCAAAGATGGTAAGGACAGATATTTTTTGTTGACGGATTCTGCTTGTAAACGGTATTTTCTTAGTTTTTTGAGTATGCGGCTCGAGGTAAATACTCTGTCCGAACGATTTTCTGCAGATGTTCCTCAAGGGGATATGGGATTTACCTTGATTTACATAAACTGAAACGAGAAAAAAGTGGGGAAACAAAAAGGATTGTCGGATCAGTCAGTGATAATACTTTGCAATGATTTGTGTGACTTGAAACTCAATATGAATAGGTTTTTTTTCCTCTTTCTTTATTCAACTGCAATAAAGTGAGTCAAGAATACGAATGCCACAGTCAAGACGACTGATATCTGGCTGTGCACAATATGGCTGATGCTTCAAACTTCTCCTGGCATAAATATTACACGTGTGGCTGATTTTGGACAGAACATGCATCATATCGGGTGACTTCTACAAGCCCTTTTGGTACAAAACAGGGAGACGATGCTAGCATCTACTTCTGTGAAACCACAAAAAATATGCACAAATCATATTCTCAAATCGTGAAGCAAAACAATGGCAGAGGAAGCTTTGCAAGTGTCCTTTGACACTAATATAATTGGAAAAATTGTGATGAAAATTAATAAAAGTAACCACTGTCGTAAAAATATATTTCGCGCTTTATGTTTCGATAAATTGATGTAATTAGATAATACACCAAATTGACTTTCTAATTTTGACTTGGTTTCGTCTCCTTTTCTTTTTGTGCATCGCTAAAAACTCATTATACCGTCGTGTTCGCGCACCTCTACGCTCAAATTCAAATCAGTCCGATTACTGGTCCAGCACGCACAGTCAGCTTGTCATTTCAAGTGTGGTTCATAGGAAAAGTATACAACATGCAGTCAACGTTTAGAATACAAATGAAATTCCAACAGCAAACCTGCAGCGGTCACACACTCAATAAATTTGGAGGTGAAAACTCAAGAAGAATTTATAGCCGACTTGAGCATGAATAATCGAAATGAGATAAAGTGATCTCCAAGAACGGGATAGCCAAAATGGCGAGAGAAATGACATAAATATATATATATACAAAATTCTTTATGCTAATACTAATACCATTATATATAGAAAACACTTCAGGGTACTTGCACAACAGGTAAACAACCACATTCTACTGTTACCCAATTGGAATTGCCAGTAACCATTAAATGTGTTGCATAATGTCGCTGTTGAGTGAATGGAGGTTCATTGGCTACTTCATTTAGATCACGGACTCTACACATGGTTACGTAGTTTAAGTAAGATATTTACAAAGCTGCTTTTCGTTATAGCACAAGAGCTTCTCGGGGGAAACGAAAAGGAGAGTGTACAGGACTCGAGTACATTACTGTAAACTATCAAAGTAGCAGTGTGCTCTAGAGAGAGAGAGGAAGAAAATCACAAGAGAATTAAATGAGTGCATAAAATACATTTGTTCGTGACTCCATTTCCTTAGCCTCTTCCTCACATGATTTCGTGGAGGAACGGACTTAAGACTCTTAATGCCATAACTTATCGTATCACAGACACTCACAACCTGATGTACACATGCCATTTACCCGTAACGAAAGACGGGCAACAACGTGAAATGTGACCAGTTTCGAGCCAATGAGCCTGTAACCAATAACAATAGACAGGCACAAAAAGTGTGTTTAAGAAAAAAACGACGTGTGTATTGTTGGACAGCAGGAAAACGAAGACGACGACGGTTGACTCGAAGAAATATGCAGTGTTCTCTGTCGTACATCCAATGAGCCATAGATCAAGCTTTCTATACTTTTGTTCAATGAACAATAATGTGTAAATTCTGTAGGCGACTTGTGAAATGTCTATGAATTAAAAGATTAAAAATTCACTTCTCTCTCTCTCTTCGTCTTTAGCAATATCCAAATCCAAACAGTGTGGTGGTGGGAAGCTCGGTTATGATCCAGAGAAGTGTAGTAATATGTGTGTAAAATGAAATTTCGTTTGAGGAATCGCCATCATTTTACCCGTCTACCGTGTCCATTTTCTTACAGCACACCTAGTTTCTCGATCTTAATCCCCACCTGAGAATGACATTAGTGGCATGTACACTCGCTGAATTAGCGGCATGGATGTATTCGTTTTTGTAAGAGGAAAACCCAAATTGTAGTCATCTCTGATGAGTATTAGTATTGACTCTGCGAAGAATGGCAACTCTCAAGAATTTCAGTGGGCTTTTTCTCTCTCTGCTCGTCATCAGAAGTGACCATATAATGATAATGGTCAAATCAGGATTCATTTCGTTCACTTTGAGAAATCAGGGAAGGATGCGTAATATGCATACAATACATGAAGATTATTGTATTTGCTGGTACGTACTTATCACCGCCGAACGTCCAGTCCTAGAAAAATATACTTACGTAATAATATGTATCCTTTATTCTTACGCCTTCCCTAACATTCTCCTGCCATTACCATTGCCATACATGACAAAGCGTGTTATTGTGTACAAAAGGGCAGCCAAACAAAATAGTTCTGGTAAATAGGACATGTCTCTCTCTTTCTCCTTCTTGCCTATGCCATGCATAATATTGCATTCCTGACTATTTCAATAGTTTACGGAGGATTTTTAGGAGTGTTTAAACCCTTTCTGATACAGTCATTGGTCATCGGTCTTCTTAAACAGAATATTATGTGATGTGATGGATCAGGATAAAAATTGTAATATCTGTGTGTACACGATATATACTCGATGTTTTTTTTTTAAAAAAAACTTGTGATGTACGTCTTGCAGCTTTTTGTATGCTCCATTACATTACACGCATATGCTCACATCCATTTGTGGCACTCACTCAAGGAGATATTAAAACCATAAAAATATTATATATGCAACATGATGGTCAACATGGGAAGAAAGCAAAAGAAATAGATATATACGTACATTTTGACTGAAAGAATGAAAAGACGACGAACGAAGAGAAACTTTTTATAAGAAATAAATCAATGGGGATTTATTTTAAAAACACAATCTGTATTGTTAATCAGTGGCGATAAATCTGTCAAATGAATGTTGGAATGCCGTAGTTTTGTAAGCTGATACATAGACACATATAGCATATGGATAAAAGGTGCATTTGAACGTCTCTCTCTCTCGCTCGCTCTGATAGAAAAAAAGTATCCATGACAAGGGTCAACTCTGCGGGATGTCGCCGTTGATAAAAAACACATCATCCCAATCCTCCTACATTTTTTCCACTTCCCACCTAAAAACACCAACCATCACATTATGCTACAACACTCTGGTCTGCTTACACAGAACACTATGCAACTTTGAAGATTTATAAAGAGTTATAGACATGGACAATGCGAGTTTCGCCTCAGTTTGAATATTGCTGTATACACCTTAATTTCCTTTTAGAGGCAAGTTAGTGAACGGGCATCAGCGGATGTTAAGGATGCGTGGCGTGGTGTATTCTTTGTGCTTGATGGTGTGTGATCACACATCCAATGGCTGAGAATGAGACTTTTTTTTACTGAAAAAGTAATATTACACAGCTTCCTCTCTGTTTCTTTCTCGCACTGTTCGAAACAGCAATTTTTCATTCTCTTGAGTGAATTTCAAAAAATTCTTACGTCATACACGAGTAATTGGTCATGGAAGGTGAGAGAGGAGGCTCGATTACATATATTGTGTGAATTCGTTTCTTTTACACTTACTTAATGCAAATCACATGGCGGTTGTGAAATTAATTTTCACAACTTCTCAATCAAAATGAAAACTGCAAAAATTGTTGTTCCTTGAATTTTTTTTAGTTACTGGAGGGGATCTTACTTCCGATATTCGTGTCATGTTCCATTTTGGAAGAGCCCCTTTGCCGATAATAATGCACTTTTGAGGCACATTCCGTCGTCACGAAACGCTTGTAAAGCACTGGACGACTGACAAAGATTTCTAGTTCTTACCTCCGACACACACACACACTTCAAGCTTAGCAGTGCAATCCAAAGATAATAAAAAAGAGCCTCAAACCATATCAGCGTCCATTATGGGAAAAGATAATTGCCTTCCGATAATAATTGCTATCCCGCCGAGAAAGCATTACGATATATGTACGTGTATCAGATTTTTTATTTCCTTTCAGAGAATCTTCATCAGTTTTCAAGAGCCGATGTACATCAAATATATATATATATAAAAGTATAAGTAGACGGTTCGTACCCAACCAATAATAATCTTCGATTACGCAGGTAAGACAAATGTTACTGACAAAGCTGGTGCATAAAGTAGGACTCATTTGGGCAAATGACGTGAGCAGTTGAGAAATTGAAACACTATGATTCTGGAACCCCATGTTCGGCAAATAATCGGGTCATTCTGAGACCAACAGCAGTTTTTTCCTACTTTTAATGTATATGCGTTTCTAACAATAACAATCGTTGGCGAGACGGGCAATTATCCTTCCATCGCGCTCATTTGAAGTTGATCAGGCATGGAAAATCGAATAGTTTTTCCCCAACAGGATATACCGTGATGGGTTGCAAAACATTTTTATGTAAGCCAGACAAGTGACCCGAAGCACATTAAAATGTAATCAAATATAAAGCTTGCACAATGTTTTATTCATTAACGTTTGTTACGTAAAGCAAATCATGCTGTAGATTCGTTGCTGTATTTATAAACAAAGTATCATTAAATGTGTCGCGGTGACTGAGACGTTAAGAAGCACAGACCACTGTGTGTCAAGAGTCGAGTGAAAAAGCCAATTTGATGCTGATGTGCATCTAAGCGGAAATCTGAAGAGTGGCTCTCTAATTACTTCAGGATTATTATGAGGACGAAAAAGTGGACACTGTCGACCACTCGCAATTGAATGGTTTTCCGTATATATCGGAAAAGTTGCGATAGCACGATGGTTGACCAAAAAGGAAAATGTGGATTGACTTTATTTCTTCCTTATGCGTGATGTTCCTGTTGAAATTAATGTGCCTATTGTTACGACCGCGTGGTCCATTTTGGTGGAGAGTAAGCAACGGAGAAGAGAGACAGAAAAACATCAAAATAAATCTAGAGGCAAAGAGAGCGATATTAAAACGATCGTTGGTCATGAAAATGTGTAATGAAAATCAAGACGGAACACGAAAATCATTGTGAGCCATTAGCCCCTTTTATTTATTGCATTGACTAACGAGCGCTGCGTAGGGGAGACTCGTCCATGAGCTGAAACTAAATAAATCGAGAGATCTGTATCGCCTTGGCGTACAACTCAAGTAAAATTCTATCAGCCTACTCAAAGAAAAAGAAGATGAGTCTCGATACAAAACGACATAAGAGCTCTGGCCTTTCAATTTCCTTTCTACAAGCTGGAAGACTTCAAACCAAAAAATCAAAGCAATCCACCACTGAATACAGATGTAAAGTTTGTAATGTGCCTTACCCTAATCGTATTGCTATGTACTGCTAATTCTTTGTTTTGGAGACTGTTTTTATAAATTGCATATAACTCCTGTTGTTTTTAAGCAATTAAACCAGCTTGACAAAAAAGGGACATTAATTTCAAAACGAATATTATGCTCATCACTGATTTAAATTGTGCTACCGTGTTTTTCGGATGTTTATTCTATCTTTTCACTAATCAGGCTCTCATCCTTACCCTTCTAATTTGCTACGTGCAATTAGTCGCGCGATATGATATATAAATAAGAGGATTGGCATGTGTTGTGGTGTTCATGTTGCAGCCAAGTGTAATCTCTTCGAAATCTCCGAAAAGCAACAAATGAGCAGCAAACCTACACAGAGGAAAGCACACGCCATCTCAAAAATTACGATGTTCATTTGAAAACACTTCTGCGATATCACGACACAATGTATGACTTGGTAGTAAATTCAGTTTTGATAAATTGGTGGGAGGAGAGGAACTAATTTACAGGCAAAAATATTACTTTAATATTACACAGAATTCTGTGGTGTGTAGCAGTAATAAAAAGAGGAAATGAGGATGGTCAGGGCTGGATACCTTTTTGTACCTGAGCTGGGAATCTCGTATTCGTCAGTCTTGACACAACTCCGTCATCTCCACTCTCTTTCAAAGGCTCCGGCAAGCGGAGGGCACACACACACGTGAACACGGACTGCACACGCTCCACTACGAATGAGGGAACAAGTTTTTGGTGTATTTGAAAAAAAAATACTTGTTAACTTGTATCATAGTCATCATCTACGAAAAAGTGGTTTGAAATGCACATTTCATTCCATCACTGCGTCTCAACTTTTTGCATCACTTCAAAATGTAATTGTGCAAGTGTTGAGTTTGTACCAATCGTTTTTATAGAAACACATCCAAAACGAAGTTAGCTTCATTTTTTGCACACATGCACACACAAGTAATAATTGTACAACATTTAAAGACGGACTAATCACGTAAGCTTATTATCATCCTTTGAGACAAGCGGTGTGTGTACGATGTTGAAGAGGTATGTTGCGTATGAAAGGGAAATAATGAAACAAGATTTAAGGTATTGAAAAAATTGTGCTTGTAGTTTTACACCACCATCCTTCCTATAATTATCACTAAATTCTCACTTTTAGAACAGATTAATACAACGATTAATAGCTGCCAGCACACTCTCTGCAAGCTATCTCACACATTGCCAATCCAATGCTCTTTATCTTGTTTTTCTATTAAAAAGGGAATTTATGAGGATGTTAAGGTACAAGTTGTTTTCACCATTAAATGCAAATCGAAAACCATTAAGCTCATACTTTTTTGCCACATTTTTGCCATTAGTAGTGTCTCCCATTTGAAGAAGTACTTTTGCTCGTTGTGCATTAGGAATACGGAATTGTGTACCTCATTCGTACGTATAAAAAGCAAGTTTTTTTCTTCTTCAGGTCGTTAGCGTGCTTTTAAGGAGTAGCGATTTCAGTGTGAACTTAATGCGCTGTCGTTATTTTGGTTTAGTGACTCAAAGCTGAAATGACAAAAGGCGCACGCTACTATTTTCCGGAGTAGCACTCCACATCACATTTCCAACCCGAAGAGGAAAAAGAATTTCAATTTTATGATGAATGTTCATCCATAATATCATTGGAGGAAGTGGTGTTCACTTTCCTCCTCCGATTCAAACATTTATCCATTGCCATTTCTCATCGTCTTATAGGATTCATGTTGGTCCCCCCAGTTTGAAATCCTCGGCTCTCAATATATCATGATGTGCAATGTACGGATTCGTAAATATTTAAAGTCGTCGTCGTGTGTCTCAATCACTCTTGTGGTATTAACTATGCATAAAAAAGCTAGCAGCTCTCTCCTCAACGTTCGCTATTCTCTCCTTTCACTCATTCTCTTTTCTTCCGACAAATCATACTTTTTTTCTTCTTCGGATATATAGTAATATGCATAATAGGAATAAATATGCGCATATTCCCAGTTGTAGAAACGGAAAAAAAAAACCATGACAATTCGTGTGTGTTCTGTGTGCTCACGAAAAAATATTTATTCATAACAACATAACAGTGTCAGGCGTCACAATATTCTTGTGTGCACGACAAAACCATATCATTTCGTCTTAGGATCATCCCTTTATCATGGGATTCTGAAATTTGAATGATGACAGCAGAGAAAAAAAATGTATCGAAATATATACTCGTGAGGCGTTTCAATAACGTATATTTTGCTGAATAAATGTATATTACACGTATTTGTGATACCCAGGGAGAGGGCATAGAAGAAAAACGATCGCATCTCGGTGAACCATTTATTCACTTGGACTCATATTCCACACACATCTTTTTATAGAGGCAGAAAGCGACAGAGACAGGGACCATTTTACAGTGAATGGAAGAATGGTTGTGAAAGCTCAATATTCAAAATACTTTTGGGGAACCGTAGGAGGCATTAAAGTAAGCCGTACTTATAGGTTTGAATTTTCCTATGAATGCCAGATGCATGTAATAAATATGACTTTTGATATCCCTCAAAACGATGCTCCGATCCAATGGAGGGCAAAATAATATGGATGAATCCACTCCAGACACAAAAAAAATGAGTGTGCGAGTATCGAACAGGGCACTTACATTAGAAAATGGGTTTTGTTATGACAAAGACGTGTGATGCAATAAAAATATTTTGCATAAAAAATGGGATAAATACCTACGCATTTGCAGTTCGCATCGTACAATAACCACAGTGGCTCGGTATTTGGGGATGTCACCCTGGCGTAAGTGACATTAGAGTGTTTTTACTATCCCATTTTTGGTGAATGCACCTTTAACAACTCAGAGCGAAGCTGTAACGCGCAACGCTCCCTCAGGTTCTTTCCCAGATGCCCTCCTTGAAGACCTTTCCCTATGTTAAGCTTATGACGACCTCATGGTACTCCAAAAACCAAG
>JAHZMW010004384.1:0-48268 GCA_027743745.1 Alloscopus bannaensis
GTAAGTTATTCCTGCTACGTACCTTATTTACCGTCTTAAATTCAAACGGCATAGACCGAAAATAGATTTTAAGAACTAAGATAGCCATGAGCTGGGACGAATTTAAATTAAATCTCGTGTAGACACGTTTAAATTACGCACCCGTGCTGGGCACGCCGGTTTCTAGTTTTTAACAAAGAGGAACTCTTCGCTGACGATTCATCGTCGTCGTCTTCGTCAAATAACGAAAATTTCTGGACATCAGTCGTCGTCAACCTGTGCACCAGCCATAATGTCAACATATTTAAACAACTATTGGAGGGGACGGGCGCCGCGATTGGTTTTCGTGGAGAACGACTCTGTCCTGCTTCCAATGATGTCGTCGAGGAGTGCTCCACTGAGAACGTCCTTGCTCAGTGTGCGAAATATGCTGTCACTTATCCTTCATTGTCAATCGTGCCTGGAACGTCAGCAACTGGAGTCGAATAAGGAGCAACCAAACTCTACAAAGGTGCTTCCCGAATCATGCAATACCAAAACCATTAAAACTTGTCGATGTCAATCTCTTTTCTTTAATTATTCAGTAGAAGTGCGAGGTGCTCTTGTGTGGAGCAATGTGCGAAACCATCAAGCACTACAAGTTCTGCAAGGGGCTGGAATGCCGAGACAGGTACTGCTACACAAGTTCGCTCTTTCTCCATCACTGGAACCACTGCGACGACAAACTGTGTCCTCTTTGCGTCCCTGTGAAACACATGCTCGGAATGACTACCACACCAACGACTCCACGACAGCCAGGAACAACTTCTTCTGTCAAGCTGACTCCCAAAACGGCGAGTGGCACGAACAAGGCGGAAACGGTTGTAAAGGAGGGGACAAAGTCGAACACAAAATGAGACTTTTGAAGGCACCTTTTCTCCTCGAGACTTAATTTACTTTTATCAACCTTAGCGTTCCTTAACTGTTCCCATGGCAATATGAGGAAGATTAAAGCTGAAGACATCGAAGGCGTCAGTATTTACATCTCGGCATTAATTTCGAGCATTCATTATACTTCGTTGTTGAATGGCAAACACATGAAATCTACATTTAGCTGATGGAGAATACGCACCGTAAAAGCTCCCTAGAATGATATATTTGTGACAAAAATCAGTAAAGCACAATCTCGAGCTACGTGAGCACAACGTTTCAAATTCATTAATAATTTTATTAATCAAACAGTTTAATTCATAACTACACTGACACTGTTCATTGTCATAGTTCAACTGTTCTTTTCTTATATAATTCATCCCCAATACTCGACAATATATAAAATACACAATATAGAAGCAGTATAAAGATACAAAATACAAAAATAACTCGTTTCTGACATGATTAAAAACCATAGACCGATAATTTGAGTTCAACGCATAAAAAATCATAAACTCTTTAGTTTCTGTACGTCCTAATTTAAATCTTCCAGAATTCATTCGTCCTCCCTAAATCTTAGCCCCTCAAATCTTCATCCCTGAGAAATTCCAAACCAGCACAAAAAGTATCGTACACCTGCGTCAGCTCTTGAACGTCGTGTTTCCAGAAGCACTCAAACGCTGCCAACCTCCGGCTTTTGATGGCACACTCTCCACAAAAATAGCTCACATCAGAAACCCGTCGTCGTTGCTGTTCTCGTCCTGCCTTGGTACGGATGAAGTGGAGATTGAATACCGGAGCCTGAAAAGGCGAACAAAGCGTTGAGTTTGTTTTATTTCTAAAAATGTAATAAAAGATGATAAAACTTACATTACAGCAAGCGCAGTAGTGAGGAGGTTCGGTAACAGAGTCGCCACGGTTTGGACTCAAGTATCGTTCAATTCTGACCTTATTTTTCTTGGACAACTCGAGGAGATGGTCAGTGAACAATATGCTTTGCAAAAGAGTAAGTCTTATCTTCTGGAACAATTCGTGGTTCGGAATCAACACCCTGTTTCTTGCCAAGTTCCATGCGAGGTGGACCATCGGGACGAGGCTCTGAAATCGTTGTCCTTTGTTCCATTCATAGCGCTCCATGGCGGCCTCAAACTGAGGGGCCGTGAAGGGGGCGACGTTCCATGCGAAGTTATTGCAACAACCCAACGCCTGTACCCAGTGGACGCAGCCAATGTTCACGAAGACAATGTCACCCCCATTTTGCGTGAATCTGTACACAGGAATTCCTTCCTTCTTCAACTCCTCCAAGTCTGGCCACCAAGATCCTCGAAGAAAGTCGACCCGGTGAAGGTCGCACATCCGTTTCAGCTTTTCCCAATACTCATACGCCACCGCAAACCATTCGCAGTCTCCTGGGCCCGTGTTGAAGTTAACGGAGCAAACATTATTGTTTTCCTGGTGCGCTGGGGTGCGGCATCCTCCAACTTTGAGATAGGCTTGCACCGTATTCATCCCGACCACCTGGTGACCCAAGTGGCACAGCATGTTGTCCTTCACAGAGTCGACGCGCAAGAAGCCAGGCATCTTCCTCAATTCGTGTAGCTGGTTCCTCCAACGGGGGCTTTCGATGAGATCAATGTTTGTGGCAAACTTGATCGTTGTACTTTCACTCAGCGTTGGTGAACTATTCTCGAGAAAAGCACTGGCTTGGTAGCAGGTGTAAGAGGCATTCGTCGTGTCAGTAGTTCGCGAGGAGCACGCCCATGTCTTCAATCCTGTTTTGGGATCCACGTTTTTCTCCGGCACCTGAAACAACTGCTCGCGTACCTCCACCTTTTGCCTGGGATAGCTTTGGAACATGTTGAGTGTAGAGAATACCTCCAAACTAAGGTTGAGCGCCAAGGGCATACCCTTCACAACGACGATTGGATCACCGGTGCAGAACTTTAGGAGTTGAGTGCTCTTCGCTTCCGCCTCAGTGGTCACCGTGACACTTCGCGTAACTGGGCTCAGATTCAGCATCATTGCAGCAGCCGCCTGGATATAAAAAGTGGCAGATTTATTAGATAAGTCATGAATATATATACTCAATGTTTATCAATTCATCTGAATATTGATTTAATGCGTATTTTAAACCTTGGACAAACTCTGTGACTCCTCTGCGGCGTAAAGTTGATTTGACTGCATTTTTTGGCTTTTGTGATACAAACTCAGATTCCCGTAACGGCAACACAATGTATTCCATATAACAACGACTTTCTTTAAGAATTTTAATTTTTCGCACATAACCCCGCTAATTTTAGGAGAGCTGAAAACTATTTTTATTGGCAAATATCTCGACCTTCTACCAATTATAATCGCTTATCTCTTTCAGGGATGCTATTCAAACTATAATTGCAACTTCAAACTGCACAGCTTTAGTGTAAAACCCGAAAATGATTTGGAAATGGCTGTGAAATAAATATTTCGCATATCTTCCGAAAAAAATATTTCGTAATGTATGTACTTTTTACATATTAATTTTCAAACAGGAATGCGCTACCCTTGTCTTGTGAACAAGAATCGAAAAGCTCAGTACAACTTGTTCACAGGCAATTATACAGAACACTACAGGTACGGAAAGGCTCCATTTGACAAGAGTAATGCTTTCATTTAAGAAGTGCTTGCAGGCGGTGAAAGTTATCACGTGAAATGTTAATTTGCTTAAGCCATCATCCCTGAAAATCGTAAAGCAGTTCAGATAATGCAATACATTCATACAATGTAGCGGGCTGTATTTGTTCGTTCTTTTCTACAGAAAATTAAATCTTTAGCTTGCAAAGTTTTCTCGGAGAGAGAAACCTCGTCACGAAGACTCTAATCTAAACAAGTTTTAATATTAAACTTTTCATAATATTGTAGGTGCGACCAAAAGTTTGGCACATACTTTAATGCATAGACACATAATATTTCATATTTATACAAGATTACATACACAAGCAATTGTAATAAAAATGCTTGAACACCGAATCTACAAGTGCACGCTAATATTGCTTACTCGTATTATTACATTACAGGATAAAATGCAAGTCAAAGGCACAATACAATTAAATCAAACTATGTACAATTAGTCGAAGACAATCTTCACTTTGTTGGATATTGATCTTCCCCCTTTCATTGGTCCGTCCTATTGCCCTTTGTAGTAAGAAACTGTCAAGAAAAGAAAATCATAGTTTATTTTGTGTTACATTCTCCATTGATCTACAATTGATTTCTTGCTTCAAAATCATGAACAACTATCAATCATCTATAGCTTACAGTCACGATTAAAGTTTTTACGAATAACTGAATTCAGAGTCAGAGTCAGTTTCAATGGGTATAGCTTCAGAATCCTCGTCCTCTTTCTTGATGTCAGGCCGCTTCTGATTGTGAGTCAAACTAACAGAGCTTGCTGCTTCAGGAAATGAATTGGTCACCGTTGTATTCACGATTTTATCGTCACATCTCGTCAATTTCAACAACGGCACCCTCTGAAGCTCCTTTTCAAACGAACGTGCAGCGGTGTCCAATGTTGACCCATTTCCATAATTTATAGTAACTGAACTAGATTTTGTTACAGGAAAATCATTCAGTGAAGAAACACTTGCTCGGCTATGTTTAGTCGTTCCTGAAGTTGATAAAAGTGTGGTTAATTGAACTCGGCATAGCTCTGGTTGAGATTTAGGTGTTTGCTTCAACCAGTTGTCCAAAAAAGTCGGCTTCATCGGAGTAGCCGCTACAGCCTTCTTCGGAGCAGCCCCTCCAGTCTTCTTCGGAGTAACCCCTCCAGTCTTCTTCGGAGCAGCCCCTCCAGTCTTCTTCGGAGTAACCCCTCCAGTCTTCTTCGGAGTAACCCCTCCAGTCTTCTTCGGAGTAACCGCTGCAGTCTTCTTCGGAGTTGACGATGAGAACAGCGGAGCCTTAGCTGAAGTTTTCATTTCAGTTGAATTTTTTTCGGCTTTGGGTGGTTTGATAAGCTTCGACGGTTGCTCTTTTTCGAGCTTCACTTTGGACTCCTTCAGTTCCTTTTCTTTCACTTCTTTTGATGCTTCCTTATTCGCTGGTACCGGTTCGGAAGAAACCACGGAGAAAGTGTGGCCTGTCAAATTTGGCATCGTGTTACCTCCGAGTTCAGCACCTAGCTCTCCCTTCTCAAACGTCAGAATGGAACAGTATCCATCGGTGGAAGAAGCTATCATGACGAGTCCATCCGGAGACCAGGAGATGTCCGTCATACGCGTGCAGTGAATGTTCCGAACACACGCCAACGGTTCAATAGAACCAGTGTCCCCAATTATAATGGACTCATTGGTTGCAACCGCGTACACCAGTCGATACGGCTTCATCAAAAGAACTGGACCTTTCTTGGGGGAAGGTGGACGCAGTCTTCCGATGCACGTTACCATCCGTTCAGCCCGTTTGTTTGAATTCAAAAAGCCTGGATCTTCACAATAAAAAATACTTAGGCAATTACTTCGACGCAAAATGTGCCATTCTATGTTTTTAATAATGATTTCACGTACCATAAGCATACGGCTGTCGTTCCTTTTCGTAGTGAACAGGATTAAATCTAACTGCAATTGAGTAAGAAGCTCCTGTCGGAATAATGGCACAAGGACTTGTCCAACAGTTCCTGGAAAAAATTATAACAGCATTGTTCTTCTCCGGATCCGCTCTTTGGGACTGTTTGTCCTTTGTATCTTCATCTGGTGACGATTGAGTTCCGGCTTTTGAAGGAGTGCTCCCCTCGAGCTTCTTTTCAATTTGTGGAAGAAGTCCACCAGGCACCATTAGTAATTCTCCACGAGGAGAGTAGTTCAGTCGACGACAAAATGTCTTCAAAGTATCACCGTGAAAAAGTCTGTTCAGCGTTGTTCCTGATTTCTTTGGAGGTGGTTTGGAATCCTCCTCTGATTCACTAGACTCGTCCTCATTTTCACTCGCTCCAAGCCAAGCAGGCGGATACATGTAGGTTCTGCTAATGACCTCTCCAGTTTCATTACTGAACAGCCTCAGCTTTCTGTAAGTTGAAGTAATTAATCAGACTTCACTTTACACTGATAATTTAGTCGTGAGTTTAAAATAACTAAAATAATTAAAGCCTAACTTTAAAACACTGGTAATCAATCATTGAATTCTTACTTGTCGATGCACATTGAAGCAGTCACTTCCCCAAGTGGATCATACGCCACGCCCTGGACAAATCCAACATGTTCACGTTCCGACCAACGTTGCAACACGGTTCCCTGGTCATAAACATTCATTGCAAATAAAGAGTTGAGTTAATTACCTGACGTGATAATTTAATCGGTTTGTCAGAATTTTTAAAAATATTAATAATAATTTGAATTTCTGACCTTCTTAACATCCCAAAGCATTGTTGCATTGTCGACAGATCCTGAAACCAGAAAGCTTCCATCCGAAGACCAATTTAAATCGGAAACATCTTCGAGATGCCTTCTCAACACCTTTTCCACCCTCCAAGTCTCGTTCTCGTTCTTCTTAGAAACATCCTCATTTTTCTCATGCTTCCAAATAAGGATGTATGCATCTATAGTCAGAAATGATCAAACATTGCATATTTCTTCCAGCTTCAGAAAAGACAAAATGTGCATAAAACCAATGAGTGTAACTCAAAGATCGTGTGGCTTCATACCATCGTCTCCTGCTGCAATAAAATTTCCACAGGGACTGAACCTGCAAACATTGACTGCCTTCATATGACGGTTCAGTTCAGCGACACATGTAAGTGTGGGCTTTGTACTTTGTGGATTAGCTAAATGCCAAATCTGGAAATCAGTATAGTGGTATTATTACTTATCTTTTCATGACAACTGAATTTAGTAATTTGCCAAACAACACGACTCACCAAAAGCAAGTTGTCACTTCCTCCTGTGGCAAGGCGGTAGTATCCCTGCTCTGCTTTCCCACTTGGATCAAAATCGACGCTCAATACAGGACTTCGACCGTGCCATGATATCTGAGGAATTACAACTCGCATGTTGACCCTCAAGAAATCTTAACCTTCAACAATGAAAAGAAAATACCAGTAATTAATTGTACAAACGAATTCTATTGCAAAACGACAGCTACCCTTTCAACTCCTGAAAATTGTAGTAACTAATTATCTAAAACATTAACTGCCTGCCTTACTGAATGGTTTCCGTAATTTTCAAAAATATAAATTCCGACACGCTAACACGAGTAATTCGGCAGTAAGTCACTTGAGAAATTTCGTACTGCAAATTCACAAGAATTTCCTGATTTTAACAGGTTGTACCGAGAATCGGCAATACTAATTCTAACAAATGTGTCAACACTAATGACGTCTACACTACGATCAAGAATTCTAACTTGAATTGAAAATTAGCTCGGCACAATGAGCTGTTTCACTCAAGAACCCAAAAACAGAATGACAAAATGACGAGTGACGAGGTTCTCTCTCGCTCGTCTCAAGCAGAAAATTCTACACAAATTTCGTACACGAATGCGACGTGCACACACACACACACAGACCTGTAGATACCTAGAAGAGTAGCTTTTGCGCTTCGTATTGTATACCAATGTATAGTGTTGTATATAAAACCTGGCAAAGAGGTATTGCGAGGAGACTGCAAGTTACGCGGTCAAACAGCGACGTCTTTGCAATCAAAGTTTGATATCACAGAATCACATATGGTATATCGCTCGCTTATTTGCAGAAGGGCATATTATATTTACTTCGATTGGCTAAAGGGCGTATTGCATTTACTTGAATGGGCAAAAGGTCGTATGAGCTTTTTAAAAATTCCTGCAAAGTTTTTTATTAAGCATCCCGATAAGCACTGTTTGGCTAGTCGACGCACGTGACTTGTGCAGTTACTTTATTACTGCATGTGTCGATTTGCCAATTAGGACTCACCGACTCAGTAACCTCTAGCACGATGTTTAACAGAAAGTTTTCCGGGATATTTTTTAAACCGATACGCTCTTTTGCCAATAGAAGTAAATGCAACAGCAGTCTCCATAATTTTAAAAAGAGCTAAATGATTGTTTTACATAAAACAGCAAAGAGCCATACGATTTTCATATAAAACAGCAAAGTGGGACAGAGTGAGATTTCACTTCCAGCATATTAAGCATAAAATTCAGCACATTTGTATGTATGGATGTTCCAATAATCGTTGTTTACCTTGCTGCAAAAAATTGTGCAACAAAATAGGACTTGTTTAACTTGACTTGACAAAGTAGGACTTGCCAATTTGTAATACTAAACGGATTTTAAAAAATCGTTTTTTGTTTCTCCTAAAAAATTGGTTTTTATCGTATGGACCTTTTGCTGTTTTACGGGAAAATCGTATGCCTCTTCATTGTTTTCATTGTTTTATGTGGAAAATCACTGGACCTTTTTAAAATTCTAGAAAATTTGCATGGACACTTGTTGCGTTAAGGTATCAATATAAGCAAGCGATATGAATATTCAAAACAGGACATATGACTGTTTGTCAGTTGGGTTTGCGTATTTAAAATACATGACAAAATCCAACCGCAAGAAAAAAGGTTTAAGAAAAACTGCTTTTCGAGTTAATTCTCCAGCTAGTGATTTTCGAAGTTTGTAATCATACTCGAAGTCCATGCGTTAGCTGTCCGAGATTATATTATTCGACTGTCACAGTCGGATTGTCAATGCCAGACATGTGAACAAGTTGTTGAAATTAGAATATCTAGTCTATCCGTCTTAGTTATGAAAGTTTAAGGAAAAAATCCTTTTCCAGCCAAATTTTGAGTGTTTGCTGTTCGAAAAGAAAAACCGTTGCAATATTCGTTAGCTATGCCTTACTAGGGTAATGTAATCTATGTATCAGTTGATAATTTTGGGTTACTGTGGGCTGTGGTTCCTGGTGAAACTCACCCCTGCATAAAAAGCAATGTTAACGGGGCACGTGAAAAGTGGCTGAATTGTTACACTGTTATGTTGTATTTTGATGTGAGGAACACGAGTCCGATGAAAAAACCGCCACTTGAAGTGGACTTTGGATTTTTGGTGAATTTTCATGCCTATAGCTATACCGGATTCCTGGTTTCAAAATACCCCATGTGGTAGAAATGCCTGCCAATACATTGTGTTTGAGCTGGTCAAAGACATGATCTCGTCAAAGTGCAACTTGCCGTGGACTTCCGATTCATGAAACCACAAATTTACTAAGCGAATAGGTAGTATGAGATAAAAAATATTTGTGGCGTCACCGCACTCAGGACAAAGAGTGCGTCATGTTGGCATTTCTTCGTCTCCGGGTACAAATGAATTGTCCCAATGCGGTCTTTGATCACTGAAACAATGTCACAAGCTTCACTTGATAAAGCGAACAAAAGGAATTGTGATTATGCTCAAAAGAAAATGTGTACAATTGTATTCGCAAATCATTTCTTTTACTGAATTACCAAAGGATGACCTCGCTGAAAAGGAAATTGTCAGCTTTGTGAATCTAAGCGAGAGTAGACACTGACAAATAGCAGCTTTCTCCAAACTTTGAAACGGTTTCTGTGTTCATCATACATTCACATTTAGCAAATTATTTCTAGTAATACATAATACTACTTGGAACACGAGAATGGCGTCCACTCACGTTTGTCTATATAAATCCTGGCTTGTCATCGCTGGAGCAGTGCTTCTCCACGTTTATCTCGTGTCAACATCAGTCAGGACTGATATTATGGGCGGCTATTTTAAAAACACATCTCGTGGCGTCAGCGGCAGAATTTCCATAGTGGAAACGACGCATTACAGGATATCGAGTGAGTACATGGAAAATATGAACTTCCTCCGATTTCAAACCATTTGTCTGAGTTGTTGGTATGGCTTCTTTTAGACTTCTCGTACAATGGGCGTGTGAAGAAGAAGTGCGGTGCGTTTTTCGCCGGTTTGTACCGACCCGGTTCGAACTACTCCTGGAGAGTTTTGGAATACACCTTTGCTGGCATGAAGAACCTGTCCTGCGACCGAATTGTGCGGATGAAAAATATGGAGCTCTTCCTTCCCGTTCCGGATACGTTGACCGTTTTGGACTTCCAGGCCGTCGCGGTGATGGAGACATGGAACTGCAGGACACTCGGAGTGGCGACTCTTCCAACTTCTGTTCACGGTCACGACAGGTTCGAATTGTTGGATTTAGTAGACTATGACACGAAGGCGATGGTAACAATGCGAGAATGCATGATACATGCCGGACAAAAGTGCCCGCAAGCAATGTGCTTGGAAACAAATGGCTTTCCGAGATACCCCAACGAAACGCAACCATACTACGGTCCTTTCCGGGGCACGGAAAGATCATACGAAGAAAGGGACCATAGGTTGATAGCTGCCGGGGATAGTAATCGAACCAAAGCATGGGAATTCTTTGATTGGTGATGTATAGATTGGCATTGATTTGTGGAATAGTAAAATCAAGTGGCGACTTTCCTTTGAAGATGTAAGTGAGATGCCCAATACTGAACTTTTATTCAAACTAACAAATACCTTATCAACTTTTGTTGATACACCTCTACCGAGTATTTCAACTTTAGTCATGATGCGCAGTATGTAGAGTAGTGTTTAAAGTCTTTCACGAATGAAAGGCGAAATCCTTTCAATTCCTTCCACTGGATTCAAAGGAATTGGAAGGAATTGAATTCACGAATGAAAGGCGAAATCCTTTCAATTCCTTCCAATTCCTTTCATTCTAGTGGAAGGAATTGAAAGGAAAGGAGTTTTGTTCACGGTGAAACGAAAGGATTGAAAAACTTATTGAAATTAATTGAGTTGAAAGGAATGACAAAATTTCACTCAAGTCTTTCAAAATTCTTTCAAATTTTTACATGAAATCTAGTTTAGGTCGATAAAATCAAAGCCTATTGGCTGTCGCTTAGGTATTTCAATATTAATTAAAACTATACGGACGCCTTATTGTTTGTATGTAACAGTAAAGGTGAAGAAATTATATACTCAGCGCGACTTGCTATACTATTTAATTACGTGTCACGCACAAATATAACGCTTCCGGTGTGGTCTCGTATATGTATCCAACCTACATTAATTCCCCAATTCTTAACTAATTTATATTTTGTTTCATAAATTTAAAAAATAGAAACAAATTAGTTCACTATCACGTTAAATATAGCTATATTTAATTTTGAAACTGAAAGGAATTGTTTCCTTTCATTTCCTTTCCTTCCAATTCATTTCTTGAAAGGAATTGAAAGGAAAGGAATTTTTCCGTGAATGACATGAATTTTAAAGGATTCTTTCATTTCAACACATCTGAAATGAAATGAAAGGAGGAATTGAAAGGAATTGAAAAACTTTAAACACTATGTACGAGTAGTATAATGTACTCACGTCGTTTTTGTGCGATTTGGTTTAGCAACTGTTGCCGTGCCATTGGTTCATACTGGTGGCGCCATCGAGGTAAATAATATTCTTTTGTCAGTCGTCCAGCTGGATCTTCATCCTTTTCGTACCAAGATTGACATGAACCCTTAACCAATCTGTTCAATTAAAGGCTACCGATATCCCCAATGCTTTTGAGCTCAGTCATAACCAAACAGGTTTCACATAACATGTAGTATACAGAGTCATCGGTGCGCCGCGCCGGACCAGATTGAATTCTGACTCTGGAAAATGTTAAAAAATTACCTTGACCTCAAAATTAATGGGCGTCAGCTATAGGCAACCACCTAAAGAAATAAATAGCAGCATAGTAAATTTCTGTAAGTCTTCGAAGATCACCTACTGCGTCTTTAAATCCTAGTCATTGATGAGAGCAACTTCCTTCCTGCCTGTGTTCTAGAGAGAGAAAGCGTCGTGGTGAATTACACTAGGAGAAAGTTCCACCTTTCCACAAATCCTCAAACATCATCCTTGTGCACGCAACAATCTAAGGTATCACGCTGCTTCATTCTCACTTCAACTTGACAGGCCTTTTTGGTGGATGTTGGAAAAACACCGTTCTCCTGACCTCGTGTGGACCACTGCGACAATAAGCTCAAAGGTGGGTGTGTTCGTGACGTCAAATTCCTGCAGATAGAGCGACGAGGATTCTTCCCGAGCACAGCAAGCTTTTGCAATGGCTACATCTAAAAAATGCTCTCGTCAGTTCGGTGATCCTCGCGTCACTCCATAAGTGATAAGTATACCACTGCAAAAATTTGTGTAGTCTAAGAAAAAGACCTGTCGTTTCCTCCCGACATCTTTGCACACACTTGAAGTGAAGAATGCACGCGTCTCCCTTTGCGTGCACACACACACCGACATCTTATCTAAGATAAGAGCACCGTAGTGCAAGCATTTAAGAGAGGTTATGTCTGGGTCGACGTCGTACTCTATAGCTGCCTCCATACATCCAACACAGTCCACGTTATAATGGTCTCTGAATGGTTTTCAGGTTGTTATGCAACGCGAAGTCGGAAAGGAGAAACGGTGAGCTCTTTGAGTTGCATGAGTTAAGTGTAGCGATTTTGAATAGAGATGCACGAGAATGCACGGATGGTACACCTAAAATCATCATTCCGAACGATGGCATCATTGCCACCTCAACCCTCTCGGTTGCCGTTCGTGCGACACAAATAAGTGGGAGAGATGGATGCTCACCATTTTCGAACGCCTCGTTCAAAAACGAGTGTACATCGCACACTTACAACGCGAGAGAGGAATGATTATTTACGACAAGAAAGGAGAGAATAGGAAACCAGGTTGGAGTTATTTTTTTTTTCTGAAAAGTTTTTTTTTCTGCACAGCTCGAAACTCGTCTGCAACACATGTCTGCATATATGAAGAGGCATGAGTCGAATTCACGAATGTATCCATCTCAGATATGCTTTCCGCGTAGACAAGTGTGTGCGTGTGTTCGGGAAGACGATGTTTGTATCGCGGTGAGTCTCCTCATTCCTAACGGCATTTTTTGGCCCGGTCTCCAACCATTAGGCCGGGTCTCTATAATCTCTCTCTTTCCTCTCGTTTTTGATGTGTTCACTGCTCCAACTTCTCTCTCTCGTCAGATCTGATCCTCACTCAGTTTTTCGTCCCCTCAAGAAAAAAATCCTCCTCATTATTATTATATCATCCATTGGCATCTGATTATTAGCTGTGTAAGTTTTTTTCTTCTTTCTCTCTCTCTCTGTCTCTCGGTTCGATTTTTTTGTATAATTGTTGTTGGTGTGATGTCGGCCTGAGGATTGATTTCTGTTTTTTCTTTTCGTGTGTGACGATGATTACCTGAGAGAACAAAATGGTGTGTGTCCATGAATATTAATAAAAAAAAGGAAAAAATTCGCAAAGAGTGCTGTGTTGCCCACAACGAGCCTTTCGACAATTTTACAACGACGTTTCCACGTCTCCATACAGCAGTAGTGTAGTTGTAGTCAAGTACATCGAGAAATGAATTACGTGTGAATTCAAGTGTGTGAGACAACGTTACGTGCAAATTGTCGCCGTGACTGGATAATTTTGTTTCAGTAGTTGTGTCTTTTGTTTCCCACATCAACTGCAGGAAGAACAGAGGTAATTGGACATTTGGTTCTCACTTCTTTATGTAGTTGCATGCCCTACATTTATTTGAAAAAAATCGCGTCCAAATAATTGTGAACAAGATGACAGGGGAAAGGTATTCATTATATTGTCCATTGTTGATTGGAACTCATAATATTTGGCTCAGTCAATCCTGATTTTGTGGAGGTTAAATACATCTTCGGAAAAGAATGAAACCATTTCCCATGAAACTCCAAGCTGCCCACATAGAAGCATTTTCTCGCAATCTTTGTAGCGGTGTAGAAATGCAGGAGAGCGGAGAAGTGGTGATGATGAGGCCACATTTTTTAGAACTTTCATAATATTCTGCTGCTCATCTGACCCACTTCCGTGCGAGTCTAGCCTCTCCACCGCGAGACGGCGAGAGTCATTGACACATTGTGTCATATTTTATTTTAGACTCACCACACAACCACCACCTGCTCGTCCCTTGGACCCTTTCAATGTCACATTAATATCTTCCAAGACTCGAGTGTTCGAACTTTCTGACTTTTTAGAAGTTAGCGGTATGTGCATACCTGCAATACGTTGTAATAATTGATGCCTTTTGTTATTGAATGGAAAAATTTAAACTGTCTTTCATTTCAACCATTGAGTCAGCATTTTGATTCTACTGAAGACGGAATTACATGATGCAGTGCCTAAGAGTTGTTGACAAGAGATGGACAGAAGGGTACGTCAGGTTTCGTAGTCATAGTTGACATGGAGTGTGCCTAATGTGTGCTAATTGGTCACACCAATTGACACCAAACAGAGTTTGCCAAGAGAGAAAGAGCGTGAAATAGGAGTGAAAGTCGTGTCTACACACAACCATTTCTAATCTACACACAAGAGCAAAATTAGGTTTGTCCGATATACTACATCATACATCGGCATTCTTTACTTCACGTGAAGTTAACCAATTTTTTCATAACATTTCACAAATCTGTTGCGATTTTAAGGGAAAATCAAGTTGTGCATAATTTCTCAGCGAGATGATAAAGGTACGTACCACTCATTATAAGGCGATACGTACTAATTGTGAGTACACGCTGATTGCTACACGTTTGCAGGCATCAATTACTGATAAACTGCGGATAAGTGTGAGGACTACACTTTGCCACATTCAAAGAGGAACTTTCGGTGTTGAAAACATGAGAGTGTAAAGCAAGACCAGTACAGAGCTCGAAAGGCCAGTGTTCGGAATGAAAGGGGAAATGTTCTACTATGTAGTCTAAGCAAAGTAATATTTATTGCCACGCCACGCATACTTCAAGTCGCTGTCTCTCTGGTTGGTTGCCTCGGTAATGTACCTACTCTCTGTGAGCGACTCCAGTGTAAACTCGTCTGCAACTATCTGATGTTTTTTTTCGAACTTTGTAGATCAGTGGCACTCTCTAACCTCTCTAGGAAAGTCTAGGGAGAAAAAAGTTTGCGTGGTGCTCCGAGGTGCAGCAGCTCGTAGGTAGAGAGGCTCCTCACACTCTTGCATACCAGAAAAAGTGTTCGTCGTGACGACGAAAAACGATATACTTCTCACAAATATTCCTCTCTCTCTCTCCCCAAAGTATTTTTAGCTCAGTCACTGTCGTCTTGTATTCGACAAGTGCCGAATTCATGGATAAAGAGATCTCGTTAAAAAAAATTGGGTTTCCTCACACCATAATGTAGCACTATGATGCATTCATACATACAAGACGCCTTGTGGAGTGTACTGGTTCTCTGTTAGCGTGCAACGTGTGTTTTCGATGAGAATTTTCGAACAGAGGTTGTCCTCATAATATTGTGCAACTTTGTGATATTCGGCGTGCAAAAGTGTTCAACAACTCTGGTCGACAACATTTCTTTTGCAGTCAGTTGTTGGAGAAACGAGTTTTTCTTCAGCAGGCATATTATGTGTGTATCCCTATGAGAGAGCTGTACCATGTCATTCTCAACGATTTTATTTCAGAGGGGAGAGCGATGGCTCGTTGTGAATCCGCTTCCGCTTTTTTCGAATTACGTAATCTCTTCTCTGACTTCAGAGAAAAATCCACATATCACATAGACTTTGAGTGAATGTATGATGTTGCAAACTGCTCCGGCTTCGCTGTCTGAGAAAGCAGTTTGTGTGCCTCCCGGTTTCACTCATGGTGTGGAATGGGGGGCTTGCATTTTTTCACAATTAAATGATTTCATGGCTTATGTCCTCTCTTCTGGGATGATGATAAGGTGTGCGGTGATATGATAAAGTTGCTCACACCATGTGATGATGATTACACTAATTCTGTGAGAAGAAAACTATTTTAAAGCGAGGTCAAAACTGCAGTTTAGCTCGCCTCAGGAATTTCAGGAAAGGCTAGAAAATTGAAGGCTGCAATTTTTGAAAGAGCTAAACACAAGTGTTACATATGTAGTAGAGATACATAGTATTATTCTACAGTTTTGTTTTCTCATGATGGCACAGTGATGCGCTCTGCTTTGAGTTACATCCTGACCGTATTATAATATGAGACGGGTGATGAGTTCGGAAAGAGCGACTGAGTATCTGTGTAGAGTATTTATCCTGTAAGATCTTGGTCTTGAGCAGAGTTCAAGAGGGAGGAAAGTAAAAGGGTGGATAGAGTGGGTGACGACGAGACGGACGATGTGTTCACACTCTCGAAAGGCAGTGGACTCCAAGGAGAAGAAACGAGTGGGCTGATTATCAATTTATCAGAGTTGCACACACTCGAACGCACACTTGAGAAGATGCACAACTCCACTTTCATTGCATACAATAGACAATGTTGTCCTGCCTTTGGGTAGAAATCGGTGAGTTAATGAAGATGAGAGGAGAGAGATGCTGCCTTTGTCACACTTTTTGTCATAATGCCTCGCCGGTTATTTGATTACGTAACTGTTCAACTATGACAATGACGACGATGGAAAATTGTTGGTTGCAGAAGGACAAGCCACGAAGGAGAAGGCACACTCATTGGTGGAACTGAGACCGGGTCTTCGGATTGGATTGAGAGGACATTGGTGTGTTCTCTGAAGTCGTGGTGGTTTTCACCGTGGTTGGCGGCGGTGTGTGTGTGTGGAGAGAACTTGTTATTTAAGTGAGCAGTTGTCGTGGAGTAGTGGGGGTGCGGGTGATGGTGCGAAAGGTCTTCGTCTGTGTATGGAGAAAGTTGGAGACGACAACGACGACGACGACGACAGCGACAAAAAAGACGACGACTGAGTGATTTCTCACTCAGATGCATCGGAGTGTTTCGCTCTGCGCGAGAACCGTGTCGACTAGTGAACTTGAGAGGTGCTCGTGTGTTTTCTCCGTGGTTGTGGTGGAGGGAGTGGAGTGGAGTGTAGCACGAGAGGGACGAGGCGATTGTTTTTAGATTAGGGAGCGAGAAGCACCACCGTCGACGACGACGAGATGGGTGAGTCGGTGCCCGCATTTACGCAGAAGCCTCAACTCCGACAGGAGGATGATGGCAACCGACTCATCTTCGAGTGTCAGTTGGTGGGTGCGCCCCAACCGGAGATCACGTGGTTTCGGGGCGAGGTGGAGCTCAAGGCGGACAAGCGCACTGTCTTCAAAACGACCAAGATCGCGACCAACAAGTATCTGGTGGTGCTCGAGCTGGACAATGTCATCGAGTCGGATGCCGGGCTGTACCGGGTCAAAGCGAAGAACAAGCATGGCGAGGTGTTCGCCTCCATCAACCTCAACTTCAGCCGTATGTCCATTTACCAATTTCTTCCTCTCCTTCATTCCGCATTATTGTAGGCTCGTCATTGCACTTTCTCTTTGAGCTCTATCTCACTACATACATGAGGCAAATGCTTGATAATTTATTACTTGCTCATCATTTCTGAAATAATGTTGTCTTTAATCTTTGCAGCTGTCGATGAGCCCAAGGAAAAGTAAGTGCATTTTTCTCACTTTTTATAATGACGTATTTTTTCACTCTCTGTGAAACTTTCTCCTCACTTTCACTAATTCACGCTCAATGACATCATTAAAAGTCAAAGGCTATACTATAAGTCAATTTTGCGTCCTTCTCTCTGCGCAATATTTTTTGTTCTTTTTTATTCAGCTCAATTTTTGTAACAATGGCCAACCAAATATGCTAAATCTACGCATCACGTATATGTAGTACCAATCCAAATGATATTATTATTGGTGTCATAAAGTATAGCGAGCTGGGAACGACTTTGTAAATACTGAGGTTGCTCGCAATGTCATTTTTTTGTTGTTGGCAAGGGATTCACACTGAAATGAGTTGGGCCAGTGTAAATTATTGTTGTCCCTTTTCCTTTCTAGGCAAATCGACGGGGTTGCACCCAGTTTTGCTCAGAAGCCCGTAATCCGACAAGAGGATGAGGGCCGTAGACTAGTGTTTGAATGTAAGATTAAAGCCGATCCAAAACCTTCCGTCGCATGGTTCCATGATGGGAAGCAAGTCTCTGGCGATAGCAGGCACAAGGTACGCCCTCCTTTTTAAATCTGACTATATCAAGTCACGAAAAAGCGAGAGTTGTGTTTGCTACTTTAATTCCTTTTTTTCTGCTAATCGTAGCTAATCGTAGAGAAAGACGGGGGCGTGTACGTCGCTGCACTGGAGATAAAGAACGTCGCTGTCGAGGATGCGGGCAAGTACAAAGTGACAGCGAAAAACGAGCTTGGCGAAAGCAATGCCACCATCAGCCTCAACTTTGATAGTAAGTCCGCACCTCTTGCTCTCCTCTCTTCATTCCTAATCAACTCCGTCACGGAGCTCATTTATTCTGCGGAAAAAAATAAATCATGCCAAAACATCCCCATCAACTGGACACAACTAATGGTTGTGGGCCAAATACATCGGAAATGATGTGCTCTCATTCCCAAAGCGACATGATTTATTTTTTCTCCTCCAGTCCTTTCAGTTTCGACATCCAAAAAAAAAGCTGTGAAACGTCAGGATAATACACATAAGTATCCAATAGTCTCCAGATTTAATCATGATGTAGACACATTACACGTGTTCACGACAGACTTATTCCCGCCCAAAAAAATCGAATTTCATTTTCATTTCAAGCTTCCAGAGTTGCAATGTGAACGCAATTATGTATCTCTTCTCATTTCCTCAATTTTTTTGTATTTTGCAAAAAAAAACAGTGCAAAGTGCTACAAGTCGGTACAAAGCCTTCGTGTTTTGACACTTGCAAACACCTCCACTACTGGTCTCACTCTAAAAAATATAGCTAAATACTCACTATACCGCTATACATTTTTTTAAAGCAAAAACATAAGATGGAAGAGAAAGATGGACTAAACCACTATACACTTTTTTGTTTTTCTCTTCTCTTTCACCTTTTTTTGAACAAGTAGACAAGTAATGCCGAAGTAGCTAGAAATACATTAAATGCATACATTATTACCTATGCTATATAGTACATGATTTTTGACTACCTATGCATTTTTTCTACAATTTTTGCAATTAGAATACAGTTTTTAAGAAGAGAGTTAGCTACAAACCAGAAAAAAACAATAATGGACAATAATGTAATAATGAGCAGAGATATTATTACTCTGAACTATTACTCACCATTCACCTAAATTAAGTTGTACACTCTCTTCACTCTCGTCACTCTTGTCTTTTGTAGTTAGCCACTAGAGTCCTCCAACATTTCCCCATTTGATAGTAGTAGAGATAAAACGTAACAGAAGCGCTGTGAGCTTCTTTGAAGCAAACATAATGAAAAGCACATTAAGCGAGAGTGACGTGACACCGTCAAGCTTCAGGGAGACCTTTGTCCTGGAGGATTCCAATTTGTTTTTCTTTACTCTTTCCAACGAATCGATGATGTGTTTATGTAGAGCAGCCTCCACGTAATATTCTCGACGTGTCACAAGTCTCATCAATTAGTGCTCTCTTTCTCTCTCTGACTCATTCTCTTTTTTAAAAAAGGTGATTTTTTTATCTGCTAACCTTCCCAAAAAAACGCAGTGATTCATTCCCAACTAGGAGCATCTCAGAGTTATGTTTTGAGGGAGAGAAAGAGAGGAAAGTCATCACGGAAAATATGGGACGACGATGATGATGTAAAACTGTGTTATGTATCCTTTCTCTGATTGCACGCCTTGTTCCCCACATGAGTATTATCTCAGTAGAATTTTGAAGTTGCAAGAACTTGACTTCCAAAAGTGTGACGTCGGAAGGAGCGAGTGGGTTGCGAAGGAAATTTTTATGCTGAGATAGAAAGAGCGAGTGGAACCAGAATGTTTACGGGAGCCCACAAAAACAGCGAGTTGCTCGTGTGTGGTGCTGTATGCAGTTTTTTGGTCAAGCTGTACCTACATTGATTCGCGTATATTTATATAGCTGGTTTTTTGTTTGCTAAACGGAGCTCCCTCCTCCCTCCCTCTCAGCCCCCTCCTCCCCCGACTTTCGGCGAAATAAGTTTGTTTGATGATGACTTAAAGTGTTTATGTATCGTCGATGAATGAATGAGGATCACACTTTCTCTTCGAAAAGACAACATGGTGAGGAGGAGGACAGTTTGAAGTGGATGTTGATGACAAGATGTTGAGACAGCGACAAAGGGAGAATGGAGATTGTTGTTTCTCTGGTGTTTCATTGATGATGCTCCGTCATGATGTGTGTAATATACTAATATGGATGTGTGGGGTGATTGGTGTAGGTTCGTTCCTCAATGTAGGCGATTCAGGAGAGAGTAAGAAAGCAGTGAAACCTAGTTTCACTGAGAGACCCGTTATCAGACAAGATGAGTCTGGAGCGATTTCGTTCGAAGTGCGACTCGCCTCTGAGCCTGAGCCCCTTGTCACATGGTACGCCTCAAATCTCCTCATCTCTCACTCTGCCTCTCATTCAAATTTTTTTAAAACAAAATTACACTATGACACTATGCTTCCATGGTATACCAGCATGACACACAGAACATGATGCGACTTTGCACATGTCCCTCTTTACACACACACAAATATACACACAAAGAACAAGGATTTGGAGAAATAGTTTGTGGTTGGTTTGCGTAGGTTCCACAAGGGTCAGAAAGTGGCAGGGGCCCGTTTCAAATCGACAGTCACTCGCGAGACGACCACCGACGTCTACTATATGTCTCGCCTCACCATTGCGAGTGGCGAGTCGAGTGACGAAGGGGAGTACAAGGCGGTTGCCAAGAATGATCATGGCGAAGCGACTGCCATTGTTAACTTGAACTTTGAAGGCGGGGGCAAATTCAAGTACTCACTCATCATTACCCGTTATCCATCTTAATTCTGTGCTTTCCCTTTTCTCTTTCTTCACCTTTCTCCTCTCACCCTTTACAACCCCCATGATATTTTTGAGGAACTAAGAGAGGGACTGTCCTTGTTGTTATTGTTGCATAGAATTCCAGAAGGTAAGGCTCCGCGCTTCCCCAAGAAGCCGACAATCAAGCAGAAGGGCGAGGTGTTGGTTATGGAGTGCGTGCTAGAGGCACAGCCACTGCCAGAGATCACGTGGTGGCAAGGATCAAAGCAGATCACAAAGAGTGACCGCATCACAATGACGCGGAAAGACGCCGGCAAAGACAGCTACGTCCTCAGTCTCGAGATCGCCAATCCCGTGATTGGGGACGCAGGCAGTTGGCGCTGCAACGCTGTCAATGCTTGCGGAGAAAGCAATGCGAACATTGCCCTCAATTTCCAAGGTACTACAAAACACTCGCAACGTCTCGTCGTTCGTCCTCTCTCCTACCAATTACGAAACATCATCTCTCTTCGTAGGGACAGTCAAAGTCACTCAAAAACGAATGCGCTGTCGTCACTGTCACCAATAATGTGTTGACTACATTTTATAATTTTTTTAAATCGCACTTTTTTTTACCAAATTCATGGAGTTCGCGAACCTGCCTCAATCCTCCCACTCTTCCTTCACACCTTCATAATTTTCTCTCATGGAGAAAGGTCTCCAAGCACAGAGACTCTGACAAAATGACAAAAGCAACTCTGCTTTCCAAATTGCGTCACCTCGAGGCATGCAAAAATTACGAGCATGATGATGGCAATGCATCATCTGCATCAATTTCCAACCTCATCTTTGCCCGCATGTGTGCATGACAATTTGATAGTGATCCTGTTGTCGTGAGAACAGCCAACTTTCTCCACAATGATAACTCTTGTCATTGTCACTTCAAAGGGAATACATCACTTTTGAAGCTGCCTGCTTGTCTTCTGTTATTTTTTATTATTATAAAACCACAACTAATCCAAGTAAAAGCTTGCGTGTGACTCTGTGTGTGCGTAGACAACTGAGCATGATCTTTACTAAACTCTGGACAAGGTGCTGCTAGTGCAAAAAAAGAAAGAAATTTAAATCTGCAGTTAAAAATGATTATTACTTTCCGTTCGTGTTCGTTACTCTGATAATTTTCCTGTTATTTTCTTTTCTGGGTGCGGCGGGAAAAAGTTCTGAAGGAGTGTAGCGTCATTTTGACCTGATTTTTAATGACGTTGTCGTTGATTGATGTAATTAAGAGTGGATCATGTTCGTTCGTATGATGATGTTGATAATTGTGTTGTACTGTGCTCGTGTACGTCAAATTTCCATGTGAACTTTCACTCGACACTTTCCCCAAGTGTCGAGAGTTGAGATATGGTATTTTTTTGTCTGTCAATTACGTAGCCAATTGGTTTCTTTGGCTCATGTCATCTTCAATGTTTATATATCTTAATGTTATTTTGATTGACGATGATGATGCTCCCCCACATCGGTTCCTCTGTTCACATAGCTTTCTCCCATTTTTTTCTCTTCGTTCTTACTTCAAGTTTTTTCAATTCGCTGAGAGTTGAAGGCATTCTGGAAGTACTGGACAGGCTTTCCTTTTTGAAGTGGCAATGTTGAAATGAATTTCATGGATGACTGTTGTAAGCGAGAGGAATGTGAACAGGGTTTTCTCTCTTCCCGAAATGTGATTTTAAGTGTTTACGCTGAATGGGAGAAAGGAGCTAATCTCATGATGATTGTGTGTGAAGGTGGAGACGACCAAGGGATCGCTCCAACGTTTATTGAAAAACCAAAGATCACGCCGAATGCGACGTATTTAATTAAGCCGTTATTTACAACGTACTCCGATGTATTGCCAACTTGGTTTCGTGAATTTAATTGTGCATGTTTTGTGTCCAGTTGCTCCTGTCATCCGACAACAGCCACGCATTGTCCGTGTCCAGAAGACCAAGGTGGTGCTGATAGAGACGACGGTCAACTGTCAGGCACCGCCAGACATTCAGTGGTTCAAGGAACAGACTGTCATCAAGCAAGACAATCGTCGAACCATCAACATCCAACAAGTTCAGAAGGTATGTCTCCATATATTTTCATTCAAACGGATATTATGAAGGTACTGGATAACTGAGATAAACTTCCGTCATATTCCTTTCAGGGCGAGTACAAGATCCAGCTGGAAATTGCCCAAGCTTCGAAAGAAGACAAGGGCTCGTACAAGCTGGTCGCGAAAAACGAAAAGGGTGAGGTGACTTCGCAGTCCGTCGAGGTGACGGAGCTGCCAGAGGCTGGAGAAGAACCAGCACCGAAGGGTGACTCACCGAAATTTGCTCAAGGTCTCAAGTCGACGGTGAGTGAAGCGACAAGCGTTCTCTCCCCAGAAAACAATGCTATTATTGGTTTGGAGCGATTTAAAAAAAAGAAATTGTATGTTTTCCTTGAAATATTTCTTTGTAGACGGTGGAAGAGGGTAAAAGTGCGGAAATGTACTGTGAGCTCACAACTGTCGATAAAACAGCAACTGTCACGTGGTACAAGTACGTTTAGCCAGTGGAGAAAGTTCTAAAACTGCTTTCACTTCGTAGCTCACAAAAAAGAAGAATATAATCCTAAATATTTGGTGACTAGATTTGTCAAATGGACTCATTCTTTGATACTTATGTTTTCCTTGTAGAAACACGACGATCATCAAAGAATCTCGAGAAACAAGACTGTCATTCGATGGGAAGACCGCTCGGATTGAGCTGTCGCAGTGCAGCAAGGAGACAAGCGGAAGCTACAAGGTCGTCGTGAAAAACCAGTTCGGATCCACAGAGTCCGAGGCCACCCTCACTGTCCAAGGTGTGTGTCGCTTCAACTTGTCAATTGTTTTTATTAGACTCGATTTGAAAAAATTTCTTTTTCTGATCTATATTGATTTTCATCTATGGGAATAAACATGTGTCTTTCGTGTTTCGCTGTGTAGAAAGCAAAAAGAAAGAGGAGAAGAAGCCGGAACCCAAAAAGGAGACTGAAAAGGTAGCTCTAACTCTCTACTCATTGTTTTCACCCTATTGCTCACCACCGACATGTTTATTGGAATGCTAAGAAACGAGTGAAATTAAAATGGCTGTAAAAATGGCAAAACTCCTTTCCACTCGAAATTGTTAAGAATGTGTCGTTATGCACAGTCAGATCAGTCCAGTTCAGATTCCTAGCTCCGTTGTAGAGATTTCATGATGGCGATGAAGTTGAGAATCAAGGTAAAAGAGAAAGTTGATTTTTGGACGGAAAGAAGGGAAGAGAAAGTGGTAGAATTGTGCTTGAGAAATTGAGTAAAGGAAATGTCTCAGTAAAGTCGACACGGACGAGAAGTCATCAAGGGAATGATAAGATAATGGGAACAGGTAGAGTGACACTGACTTGTCAAGTGTCAGCTCATGGAGTGACCCAGCTTTTGTTCTTTTTTCAACTGTAACGTGCCGTGTAGAAAGAGGAAAGTAAGCCTGAGCCCAAAAAGGAGGAGAAGGTGGAGGAGAAAAAGCCAGCGAAACAGGAGAAACCCAAAGAGGAGGCTCAGCCTGAGCCGGCGAAGCCAAAAGAGGAAGAGAAGAAGCCGGTGGAAAAGCCCAAAGAGGAGAAAAAGCCGGCGGAAAAGCCCAAAGAAGAGAAAAAACCGGCGGACAAGCCGAAAGAGGAGAAAAAACCCGCCGACAAGCCCAAAGAGGAGAAGAAGGCTGAGCCCGAAAAGCCAAAAGCTGCACCAGAAAAGAAAGCAGAGCCGGAGAAGCCGAAAGAGGAGAAAAAGGCGGAACCACCTCCAGAAAAAAAGGCCGAGCAACCCAAACCAAAGGAGCCTGAACCCGCCCCAAAGAAACCTGCGGAGGCGGCTAAAGCGCCAGAGAAAAAGCCAGAGGAGAAGCCGAAAGAGCCTGCAAAAAAGCCTGCGGAGGACAAGAAGGCAGCTCCAACGAAAGACAAAAAACCAAAAGTGGAGGAGCCCAAGGTACAGTGGGGTAGTGCCTTACAAAATATTTTTTCTTACTATCCCATTTTTTGTCCTGTTTTGCTACTCTTCGTGCATGTGCTCCGCATGGCGTGCTAATCTTTGCACTTTGGCTTATCTCGCTTAAAACATCCACACTTGAGTTAAAAAAATGTCGACAAAGTCAGCCAGCCAGCCTTAGGAGTCCTTTCCAAACATTCAAAATGGTTACATTCCTGTGGGAAGAACATCAAAGTCCGGTAATATGATACATGAATGCTGATTCAAGTTTTGTGGCCTACATCAAATATTCTACGAACCACGTTTCCAAGGGCAAGGCAGTCTCATTGCTGTCTCTATACCGAATGAAAATTAAGTAGGAGTCATGAAAAATTTTTTTTTTTTTAAAAAAAGGAAGAAGTCACAATCTCAACAGAATATGACAGTGGTTTTTTCTTCTGCCACATCTCTCTCTCTCTCGCTCGTTCAGTGTGGTTGTATTTACAATGGAGGGGAAATATAACGACGGAATGAGATTGCACACAACAACTTCATCCACCATATCTCTCCGAGTGCGACGACAAAACACCAAAAATAACACCGATGAGTTTGCTATTTTTGCGACAAAGAGGATCAAGTATGCTTCCTCTCAGATATCAGAATATCCAGTTTTAAAGTTCCTTTGAAAGTGTGTGGATGAGTGGTGGTCCGCTTTTTGAACTCTTCGGCGGAGGAAGGAAGGATGAGAGAAATCTCGTGGAGCTGACAAGTAGTAGACTGGTGGTTTGCTGTAGGGTGTGCAAACACACGGAATGAGTAATGCTCACACTCTCGATGAGGCAAGCAGCGACAGAGGAGTTTGCAAGATGAGCGTCTTGGCAACTTGTAACTCCGACTCTCTGCAAGATGGTGGTGATGATGATGAGAGAAGTAGTTCAGGAGATGACGCGTACTCTGTAACAAAGCAGTTGTCGAGACAAGGGCCACCACCACCATCCTCATCGTGTGACCACCTCTAATGGTGAGGAGGACACACATGTATGCAGTCATCAAGAGAGATGCGCTGCACCAGAAAAGAATTCTCGTTCACTTCCTGGTCTCCCACATTAAAATAGATATGTTGTGAGAGTACTCCTGTCCGATGTCGTCGAGACGAGTCTAGCCAAGAAAAGACCATTACGTGCGTGCACACTATGCACACGTAAAAATTGAAAGTATAACGAGAATGCAACTCTTGTTCGAAACTCTCTCCAACTTGTTTCATCATTTAGAGCCACCCGTTGTCAGGACAACGGTGGAAACAAGTCGCGGTGAGAGCGCATCCCCTGAGTCCCACAACATCGTGTGGAGACGCGAGGAAAAGGGGAAAGTTGATGAGAGTGGTGTGGTGGTGGTGGTGGAAATGATGAGGATGAGAACGAGGATTATTTTAGACACACCAGTCTTTTTTAAGACGGCCTAAAAATAAATGTGTTTCCAAAACCGAGTTACGTAATGGAGGTGGTGGATATACCGAGGAATTATATGTTACAGTATTTCCCTACGCTGCGACATGTTATCCTCCCGGTCTCACCCGTCGCGTTAATAATAGCGGAGTAGAGGAGTGAGCCCATAAAAACGAGAGAGAGAGAGAGATAGAAATCCTGTCTTTGATTCCATTATTACCGTGAAGTCGAGGATTTCCTCTGTACGCTTTTTGGAACAGTATGGGAAGCAATAGTATTACTCTTTTCTCTACATTTGAAAGTTGTCGAGTGTGGTAGTATTGAGATAAAAGCGTGACGTCGCTTCGTCACTTGTTTTTCTACGATAATAATAATAATACACGAAGAGAAAGAGGAAAGTGACTCGTTCCGTTACGCTTGAACTAGTAGCCCGAAGGCTGACGACAAGCAAGAGCGATCCATTAATTGCGAGAGAGACCTTGGACAATTAGCGTTTTTTAAACCAAAATCACCATTTATGCAAATCAGCACGATTTATGCAAAGATGCAAAGGAAGATGAAAGTTTTCTGAGCGACAGGCTTCAAAATGAAATTCAAAAGGGAATAGCAATGAAGTTGGTGGATTTTTTTTTGAAAGTATCATTTTTTTGATGTCACAAAACTTGAGCCTTGCACACACGCACATCAAACCATAACCAAGAGCTAACTTGATGCTTGATGATTTGCTCTGAGTAATATTCATACTAAATTTTGCATGCGAGTGCGAGAGAGTTGACTGACAAGACGTCCATTTTCCAGAGCGCTGATGAGAGCGCACCTTCTTCGAAAGAGGAGTCGGTAAGGGTCGAGTCGAAGGACACAGATGACTCCGGCGAGAGACGGGTGAGTCTTAGTGTTACTGAGCCACCGAGCTCGACGACGACCTCCACGTCTCCGTCGTCTTCTGATAAGGTGACGACAGAGCAGAGGTCAGATGAGGGCAGGAAAGGTTCCAAGGAGGGTTTGGAAGGGAGGACGGAGGGTGCTTCCACCAAGACTGCGACGGCAAAGGGGAGACTCGAGAGGGTAGCTGAGGAGAGCAGCAGTCAAGCGGAATCCCGAAGGGAAAGTGTCCAGTCAACGGTGGCCGCTGAGGAGCAAATCAGGCAGGCCGGGATCCGCGAAAAGGTCTCAAAATCGGAAGCGATGGAGGTGGATGACGACGAGCCACCGAAAGGGAAGCAAGAGACACAAAGTCCGGCGAAGAAACCTCAATCTCAAAAACCTGAACAGAAGCAAAAGCAGCCAGTCCCGGGCAAGGAAACGGAACCCCCTGGGGAAGTCAAGAAGAAGGAGACAAGCTCACAAAAAGACTCGAAGAGACTGAGTACAGACGAAGGGCGAACATCAGCAGCTCCAGAAAAAAAGCCTGAACCTAAACAGTCAACTCCAGAGACCAAACCAACTCCCCCGTCTAAACCACCGGAAGTCGCAGAACCTAGTAAAAAACCTACTGACACCCCTACAAAGCCACAACCTGACGTTACCGTGTCTACCGACAGCGATTCCCCAAAACCTGCCGCACCGAAACCCTCGGTCCCTTCCAAAACGCCGGTCGTTCGTAAACCCGTAAGTTTTCTCTGGAAACTCATTTTTTTTGTGAGAATTTCTTTGCTTTTCAGTTTTTCCTTGTCTTAAACATAGAATAGAATTTTTTAGTCAGTCGGAGTCCTTGTTTTTTTTGGATTTTTTTAAACGAGAGCAAATCCCATTTTTAAGTGACGCAACAGGCACAGCCAGAGTTTCCCTTGACTTGTCTCTTTTTTGTCTAGTTTATAGTTGTCTGGAATTACAGTAGAGTATCGTTGATGTATGTATTGTACGGCTTGTTTTGTCTGCATGTCTCTCGGCTGCGTTTTGTATGTAGACACATCAGAAGCCAGGCGAAAGCCTTACGCAAAAGCCACCCACGATTATCGAGGAGGAGAAAACGAGCTCTGGAACACCAGAATTCAAGGTAGTGCTCTCTGGCATAACAAAACACGTGGAGTACAAAAAAACTACTAAAAAACGTGCTTTCCTTCTGCGGCATAACGATTCAATATAATCATTACATTTATACATGCTTGTATCTACAACATTATATGCTTTTTGCCCAAAGTAGGAGCTTCCATTCGTATCTCTCTATACTAAATGCTTTGTAAGACGGAGCGAAAAGAGTAATTATTGTCGGTAAGATTTCGGGACGGGGTTACCGACCAAAAAAAAACAGTCGTGAAGATGATGTTCATTATAGAACGCACGCACGTGCGAACAACGAGAGCGAGTGTAATTAGAGTGGTGAGTGCCGGTAGATATAGAATGTAGTTGTGCATTATTTTAAATGGTAGTCGAGGAAAGTCAGCAAAACCAATTGGCAGCGACACTTTCTAGTGTAGATCCTAAAGGAAATGAGAGCATCCAACTTTTTTACACTACTTCTCCGCTGTTTTTTTGCTTAAACTTTGTTAGTTTGTAAGTCACATTTTGACACTCTTTCTTTTGAGAAAGACAATGAGAAGGAGACGTGATGGTGTGGGAGGCAATGGAATCCAGAGGGAACTGGATGCAGGAAATATTTTTATGCGTAGAAATGTTTTTTTTTTTGCGTATACATGTACACGATTCTAGTCATTGATGAATTTCAAATACAATTACACAAGTGTAGATTTTACGCAAGTGAAATATTTAAAGAAAGGACAACTCTGTTGTCATTTTTTTGTTGGAAACGAATTTTGACAGCTCTGTGTCTCGAATTGTACGATTGTTGTGTAGTTGCCGGAATTGCCAGAGGTGACCGAGTCGGAGGAGTCGAGTGAGGAAGAGGAGGAGGAGGAGGAGGAAGAACAAAGTGATGAGAGTGTTGTAGAGGTCAGACGACGGAGGACTGTTCCTCCAATTCTTGAGGTCAGAGTGGATCACCGAAAAAGACAATCGAAATCAACCAATACACACATCCACACCCGCACAAAAACACACCTCAAACTAATAACAAACAGACGTTTTGAGCAATTTCTTTTTCAACAAACGCAACTTTTATTTTCAATACTTTTTATTTCGGAACGATTACTTTTTGCAACAATCATGCAGCTTTTCAACAAGAACTAAAAGATGATTTTTTTCTGTAAAGGTAGAAAGCTTATGTAGAGCTAGGAAAAGGAGTAGATTATGGGCGACTTGTATTTATATAAGTTTAATTTTTACAAGGCGAGTTTTTTTTTTACATTTCTAAACGAGCGTTTTCAATTTAAAAATATTTTTCAATATTTTTACCACATCCGGCGGATATTCACCAGTAATCTAAGCAATTAATATAGTTTTTTTTCTATCGGCTTGCTGCGCAGACGATTATGTACAGTAGGTAGTACATGAGCTTCAGTTTTTAAAAAATAATGCCTTGTAGTCGCATGATTGACACGAAAGATTTTATAGAAGATTTTCTTCCAATACTATTTTTGCCAATTTTAGTACGACCACATCAACAGTGCACAACCAATAGCAAATTTCTTGTCATACCACATCACCAACGCAATAATCACAATGACCACTCGTTGACCAAGGGAAGTTTTTTGTAATGCAAAATGAACCAGTTTGATAACATGAAAAATAACGTAGTCCTGTCGCAGATAAGCACTCATTACCTCAACACGCGTCATCATGGCGGTCATTCGTAGTAGACATTTCAAAAACTGTGCTTAGTACAGAGAACTAGTAGAAAGGAACCTCAATGAGAGAGAAACAAAGCGATTTTCAAACAAGTAAACTTCATCACTTTTGCAGACAATGTGTGATCCGTCTCTATCGTCCGTTACCATGGTTACAACGAGCTCCTCACACGAGGTGTTGACGAACTGGCGGCAAACATTACTCACTAATTAATTCATTGCTCAGGTCTTGCCTTGGTTACAACAAGAAAACTTTCGTCTCTCTCCTGTGAGATGTAGTAAATTGCCTGTGTCACAGTGTCATCATGAGGAAGAGCGCATTTTCAGCGCGCATAGCTCCAGCGCTCGAGACCGTGATGATGTAGGAAATGGGAGCGAAAATGTGTGTAGATTTCTTTTCTTCGCAAACATCTGCAATCAATTTCAGTCGGGAAAATCGTCATTTTTCTTCTTCCCATCCACTTTCCTTTCATCGTTACAGAGAGAGTAGGATTTTTTTCACAATCTCCTCCTCGAAAGAGATTCAGTGAGTTGGTCACGCTAGCCCAGTTATAAGCTCACAACAAGGATAAGCTTTGACAAGAGAGGTGTTTCACATAGCTTATCATTAGGCTAAAAAACATGGTGTATTATTGTAGTTGTAGAAACGTTTGAGTAAGATGCACTTCCGACTCGCTCAAAGTCTTGTGGAGCATGTTGCACGATTTTCTGTTTACGCTCTTTTATCTTCCATACGAATCTATGCTGCTTTTTTATGTTTGCTTACATTTTTATTTGGTTCGTTATGATTATGATTTTGTTGCCACTTGCTTATCACCCTGCCCAAATTACGCTTCGTTGTGGAACCAGGTCTCATTTTATTTATTATTTTTTTATTATCTCCATAAATGCCACCTATTTAGTCAAATTTTGCTCTGCTTATTATGAACTAAGTATTATTACGATTACTTTTGTTTATGGCGCAAAAAAGGAATTAATCCGACCATTCCGTGCTTTTTGAGGTGATGATTAGCAGGACAAACCATGATTCTTTATTTAAAGCTCTTGTAGGAGCGTTAAAAAGGGTTCCCGACGGGAAACTCAAACTTTTTACTCTTGTGGTGGTGGTGGTGACCTTTGTGGTGTGATATCAAAGAGAACGGGACTATATATTGTGGAGCAGACTTGTTCGAGACACATGAGGAAATGTAGAAGAAAAAAATGTCAAATGGGTGCAGCTGCTGCCACTAACCATCCAATCATTAATTTTTATGCACATACACACACAAGAGAGAGAGAGAGAGAGAGAGAGAGAGAGAGAGAGATGTGATGATGAAGTCGTCATGGACTGGTATTTTCCCAATCTGTCTTGTCTGATTCGAAAGAGAAACTCGCCTCTCTCCAACGTTTCCTTTCTTATTCCAAGTCATCGGAGTAAATGAAACTGACTTTTTTTGTCACACTTGCTCAATCTAACTTGTTTGTACTGATATAAAAAAGAGAATAGCGAGGAAAAAAATTGTTTGAGTTTTGAATGCCAAGAATTGTAATCCAAGAGAAGGAAAGAGTTTGTTAGTTGCTCACTCTTTAGTCACCTATCTCTTGACAAGTCTCAACCTGAGAGAGGGATGGGGAACGTAAAAAGTTTATGCTTCCTTGGAGATACGAAAGAGAGGTGATGTTTTTGACGTAAATGTTTTCCCATGGAAACTTCAATTTACGAGGGACACCGCTGCTCTGATGAGCTCTCTCTTGAGCAGCTCGAAAAGCTGATGATGAGCCAGGACACCAATAGTGTAAATGTCGTCCTAAGTAATAATAATAACGTGCAACTACAGAGAGCCTTGAAACAGAAACCCTGTTACGTAGGTACGAGTAATTCTGTTTTTTTTTTCGAGCTCACGTCCCTGGCTTGTAGCGCTGAGGAAAGCGTGTACTCTCGAACAATATCGTCCATTAATCATATCCACTTGTGGTCTCACCACATGAGGAAGAAGGACAAAAAGTTTTCTCAATCCAACAAAAAAAGGAAGGCAATTGAGATTGTTGCTTTCCAACTTTCCGAGATAACGAGAAGACAATGAGCAGATTGATGATGGTTGATAAGCTCGAATTTTGTCACGAGGGTCTATCTTTCGAATTTAAAAAAAAAGTTTGTGTCCGCCACAAGAAAAGAGAGTGGAACGGGGAAAGCAATTTGGGCTTTTGAGGGCCACAGGCTATTTGGCAGTTGCACTCATTCTCTCCACTTTTTTTCAAGTTATCTCCGAGTTGCCACACCAATTACGTTACACACCACCACAAAATCAGAGAAAGAGGTTCAATGCTAATCTCACTAATTGCCAAAACGAGGTACATTTTGGCGTTGCAAATGTGCGGAACATTGTAAGGCTTTCTCGGCACTCTTCATGACATGAATTTAATTTGGTCTCCTTTCTTTATTTTTTTTGCAATTTCATCTAGAAGCCAGCAAAGGGAGAGGACAAGGTAAGCAAGGAAACTATTTAGCTTTTCTCTCTGTGTTATCTAAACAGGTTTTGTGTTTTGGGAAGACTAACAAAAAAACCGTATTCATGTTGATGGAAGACAGATGGACACATTCTCTGCGAGTTTCTTTGACGAATCAATTCCTATAGCTCTAACTCCTTTTCGATTCCTATCAATCTTCGAGGATTTCGAAGAGACGGAAAATTTATGAATCATCATCCCTCTCTTTGACAATACAGTTTGCTCCTGCAAGAAGCAAGAGGGTGATCATAGCATGTTTCCGAGACGAGCCAAAACTTGTTTGCCAAAAAGGAATGAAGGAAGCCCACAAACGATCTATATGTTTCTTCGAGTGAAAACATGATGACTGACATGTTTTGTGGGTCAGAGAGAGAAACTGCTTTCATTTGTCATTTTTCATCCATCTTGTCATTGGACTCACAAGGACGCACCTCTCGTCATCATCGCGTGTTGTGATACTTTTTTGTACAACTTGCGTATTTTACACGTACCTATCGATCATCGATCGTCGTACCTCTATCAGAATACAGAGGGAAAATGGTGGATTGGCAAGAGAAATGAGCTAATAAAGCATCAATGTCTGAAAACCGATCATGGGCTTCGATGTCGATGTCAAGACAGCTTTACTAGCTAAGAAAATAGAAAAAAAAAAACTCCTATTTATTACTCCCACTGTATGAGCTATAAAATTATATTATTTTTTATGAGCACGCCTCCATTTCTCGATTATGAGGGGAAATGGGAGCGTCTCTGCTCTTGACACGAAAATGTTCAGGTCAGAGGGATGCCAATGATGATAATAATCTGTTTTTTAAGAGTTAAAAATTGTGATTGACGTAATGATGCAAAAGCTTTGATAGAAAAAAGTGTGTTTAAAAAATGATTTACAACGTTGTCGATTGGCAGAGAGAGAGAGAGCCCTCTAATAATCTTTCTCACAACAGAGAAAAGACACACAAGGATGTGAGATGTTGTCTAAAATAGATTTGTGTGTTGGCGACTAAGTCGAACGTGACACCGGATGTAGAGAGTAGGAAAGCTATGTGACCTTGTCAAGAATGGGATGTATCGAAGGTTCGAACGATGAGCAAAGTTACGACGCACACATTTCACAAACTACATGATGACGATGTCAAAAAACCGTTCCGGAAGTGAGCTGCTTTTGTGGCACTCTAAATTATTTTGAAGGGCTTTTCTCCACATGAGAAAAAAGCTCAAATTCTCTTTTTTATGGTCAACCACTTTGCTTTCTCCGCAGCTTGGCAAACTTTGAGCGATTTGCCTTCATTTGAAAGCAGTAAAACGTTGAGATTTTATGGGAGATCATGGCATGCCGGAAAATGTCGATGATTTTCCAAGTTGATTGATATTTCATATATTGACGTGTTTAAAATATTTTATTGTGAAGACGATTAGTTTCTCAACATGTTTTATTGCGGATGAAATTTAATGTTGCCACATTATTTTCTCTCTGCAATTCCCTCGAGACACTTTGACTGTGTGAGAGAGAAAGGTGTGCATCCACAGAGTGATAATAATAATGTAATAATGGCTGTTTTTTTCTGCAAGAAAAATTGGAACGTCGGCCCAGTTTTTGTTGGGAAAAAAATGAATGCAATTCGAGAGATCAGTTTGTGGGTCGTCCAAGAAGGAGAGAAATGTGGGCTGGCACTCTCTCCATCGCATACAATACGCTTAATGAACTGTGCGGGAGAGCAACAATATATGCATTCTGTGTTTTTTTGATATTCCTCTGATTTACACTCGAAATAGAAGAAGTGACGTTTTTATTTCAATAAACTAGCGTACTTCTTGAGGTTGAGGCGGAAAAGCGGATGCCAAAAGAGACACGGTATTTTTTCTCACAAAATCTCTAACGTGAAAGTGAGAGAGTCATGAAATTGGAGGGAACGCAAGCAATGCAAGTATGTTCTCGCATGCAAATCTTTTCTACACTTTAAGCACCCCCATTTATTACGAGAGACAGAGGTAAATTTTCGAAGAAACGTCTATTGTTCTCTATCGGGAGAGTTAGGAGGCATAATATAGCGCAGAAGTTTAGCGTCGACACGACGACGACGGAAGCGTAGTTTAAAATGTCGGAGGATAACATATTGCATGGGGAAAACATTGTATTGGTGGAGATTGGTGAGCATTTTTGTGGCACATTCTCGTGTAGGAGTGGAAAGTGAGAGAAGAGATTTGTAGGGAGTACATTTCAGTACATTCAATGTAGTAAGGAAGATATAGTAATCGTCAATGTGGTCGCAATGTGTAGTAACGTTGGCTAAATGTGCACCACAATTTCACAATGCTTCCAGTCTCGCCCTTTCTGCATGTCACCACGATTCCGATGATGTAACGGAGAGACAGTGGCTTGTGACCCACGATAGGATGATGTAGGTGAATGAGATGATCATCATCTTGGGGCTTGTTGCACATTTATATATTTTTTTTCTCACTACAATTCTATTGGCACGCCAATGCAAAATATTGTAGGGACTGTGTAAGCGCGTAGTAAAAATACTCCTCCAACAACTCCATCCAACCATTTTTCCCGTCGTGTGCATTTAGGTAGGGTTTGGAACGCCGCATTTGAGATTTGTGTATCTTTTTTGTTCTCAAATGTGAGCAAGTCGAACCCACTCCGAAAGTCGGAGAGACTGCGTCCATTGTTCTGAGGTAGAGTACCGTTTTGTCGTAGTAGTACTGAGAGTTGGCTCAAGTTCATCACGACGTCATGATGAGCAGGAGGACAGCGTTGAGAGTTGTGTCTTCGTCGGCTCTTCATTCATTTCGTGGTGGCGTGCGGGGTTGTTGAGAGAGCTGCGGGGATTAGCGGCTCCGAGTGCCTCAGCGAAAATATTCCAGAGTGAAATGATGGCAGCCAGCGTTCGGAAACGTGCTTCGTGTTTGTTACCCCAAGGGTAACGAGGCACAGGGCTCCCTCACTTCCACGACTGAGGTGGTGGTGGGTTTTCAGAGTAAAACTACTGGCGTTTGTCGATTCGGAAATATAGAATTCTTGGATCTCGTTAACCCTTTTGGAGGTGGTCCACCGGGAGCAAGGGGAGGGTGTGTAAGTGGCGTGGTGGATTAAGTAAAGAGTTCGGGGTGAAGGTGCTTACTCCAAAACCTCTGTGATATTACGGTAGAGGAGTAGGGCTTCTCCAGACAACTCTTTTTTTTTGTTTGCCCCTGTTTGGGCTTGAATCAGCTAAATTGGTTCTCACGGCGAACATCTACAAGTGTTTTCATAGCGGCGTTGCAGTGATCTGAAATGAGTGATCTCCTCACAATGTTTGTCTTAAAATACCAGCCAGGTTGTGTGTTCATCTTTCGTCTCCATGACAACAACGCTCTCGAGCTTCATCCATTCAACAGGATTTTTTTGTGTTCCACTCGAGTTGACGCCGGTGTCAGGACTCAATTTCTTTCTCTATTTTGTAATTGAACAAAACTGTTTTTTGAGTCTCACAAACATAAATCAAGCATCTAAAGTGACGAGCAATTTTTTGGAGTTGCATGTGGTTTTTTTTTTTCGAGGAGATATAATTATTCTCTCTCTTGGTGAAGAAAGGGCTCTCTTTAACTGTGCAGCTGTTGTATAATTTTTTTCCGAAGTGAGTTTCTTCCACAGACCTTTTTTTTCTTTGAGTGGCAGTGTTTTTGGAGGAGGCAGGTGATTGCAGTTAAGAAAAAGGATGGTGGTGGCCGCGCTCCGCAGTTGTGTGCACGCGACCTGATTCAGTCATTGTTGTTTCTTGTTCCGAAATTTATGTCAGGCATATGTGCACCTCTCTTTCTCTCCCGAGACGCCGAAACGACAGCGAGAAAGATAGAGTAATGGACGCGGATGTGTGTGTGAGAAGTGAGCAACAATAATGATGCTACCTCCTGAACTGCGACAATGAGCTCCTCGTAAATCTCACATCATCAACAGAATCATCACGACGACTCATGATGACGAGTGCGATTCGACAGCCACTCTTCTGTTCCGCATGTGCTCGTCGTTGTGTGTGAAACTGGGAATTTCTTCTTTCTCTGCTGACCCACATTTTGTGCAATTTTCCAATATTCTTCCAACACACGCTTCTTTTTTTCGAGAGCGAGAGGCTGACTGAAGAGAAACTCATTTTTCTTTGACTGACTAAAGGGAAAAGAGTGACCACGTGTGTGTCTCCGAGATTCTTTTCAACGGTAGGAACGTCGATGAGGACGTCCGATGGCATTTTGTTGGAGTGCTTCTCACCCGAGTTGTAATTGTCTTTCGAGAAAGTGTCTCAAACCGCTTCTGTATGCGAAGCAAGGAGTTGCTGACCAGTAGTCAAAGATTGGCCCTGCTTGTCTGAAGGGGTCACACTCTCTCTCTCTTTTTCTTTTTGGCGTTAAAACTAGTTGTGCGACAGCGTCAACATGCCTCTGGTATGATTAGAAATTCAGTTTAAATACCAAATGAAATGATCGTTGCAAAAGGTACACTCTTCCCCTTTTCTATTTCTCGGCAAAGAATGTGGGGAAATTCCAAGGGGGCAAGAAAGCGGATCCGCCCGCAGGCGCGAAAGGCAAGGTAAATACAAGTGACATGCTCAAAGGAAAAAAATAATTCATGTATGCGACAAAAGTGAAAACTAATTTCGATTTACGACTGAGACTCTGAGAATGTGTCCTGAGAGTCCCACCTTCTCGTCGTTTCTCAAACGGAGAAACAAATCGCATTCCGTGTTTTCCCTTGCTTATCTAACCATCCCGTTGTTATCTGAGTTATTACACGATTATCGACTACTGTCGTCCTTCCCTTGTAAATCACGAGGATTTCGACAAACGGCTATCTCTCCAACGACAGTCCAATTAGCTCGCTTATCGAATTCATTATATCTGAGAATTGGAGCACACGTTCAAGACTCCGCGAAAGGGTTATCTTTTTCCAACCGCGAATATTACGTTGTATTTACATATTTTTCTTGTGTACATTTTTTCCACGTTCATCGCACATTAACGACGTGCCATGCATTCATTCGTGACAAAATTCACGACTCCATCTGAAAAACGGGCCTTTCTCCTTCCCAAAGACTTGGTTCGAGCTCTCGGAATGTTTCACAAAAAAACGATGAAACTCAACAGAGCAAAAGAGTGGTGTTGTTTAGAAATCTTTTTTTTTTCTCTTTTTATCGCTGCATATTAAGGAATTTAGGTTTTAGGACAGAGAGAATCGAATGATTGAAGCGCATAATAGATTTCTCCTCCTGTTAGTCAGTCAGCTTGCTCGTAAACAATTCACGCGGAGACGAAAGGAATTCGCTAAACGACATTTCGCTCTCTCAATTCTCAAATGGATACCACTAAAAACCATTAGTCACAAAAAACGAAGCCAATTTGCAAAGGATGTGACCCTTACAATTATTTTGTGAAAAGACGCAGTCAGTTATTCAGTACAACATAGAAAAACATGGATTCTCTGTTTTTTTCCTCTTTGAGATTAGCGATTTCTTCATTTTCCGAGATTTCCTCGTCGTTTATTTATTTGCTTATTTTGTTGGGAAAATGCAGTCTCAATTTAACCAACCAGCGAAAGCACTTCTTCATCTTTGAGGTACACAACAAAGATGCTGATGCAATTACAGTGTTCACTCCCATAATCCCACACAAATATCGGAGCAATGAGTTGTGGTTGTGGCGGTTAAGAGGAGAAAATTATATAGACTTGTAGTCTTGCAACAAATAATTTTTTGAGCTCCAAAGACTCAAAAGTTTGGAGGCACAAGACAAGAAATTGATGAAACCAAATCGCTGTTAGAGCAGAGGAGCATTGTGCACAGATGCGGGCTCAGAGAGAGAACAATGTCTGTATGTTTTATGTTTAGTTTTGTGTTGACTTTGGCGTCCAGCCACATGTGCTCAAAACCTCGGATTTCGTGTTCCGAACAGAGAGAGAGTGAAAATGCATAATAAACATGAAGAAAAAATATAGGAGAAAAAAAATCATCCTTGCCATCCTCCTCCTCCTCCGTCCATATTATAAAGTTTAAAACTGTAAACCTTTGGCATCCGTTGCCGTCGTTGGCTTTCGTCTCGGTTGTGGTACACAAAGAAGAATGTAAACGTGTGAGGCTTTTGGGGCTAATTTAATTACCTGTTTTGCGCTCTGAATCAAATGAGGAAATGCGATACACAATTATGACTGTCTGAGTGCATTACGCGAGGCGAAATCAAGGCCAAAACGTCACACACAGGCCACTTCGTGGTGTAAAAGTGGGATTTCGAGAGAATACCTGACACGACGCGGAGGAAATTTAATGCGAGTCTACATGTCAAAATTGGAATGACTTCAACCAACTGAGTGTGCAAAGGTCACATACTCGAGACGTCGAGAGACCTCAAATACGGCGGAAGCTAAATTTGCTGTTGTACTTTATAAGCTTGTTGTAGTCTATTTGAGAGCGAGTAGTACTCACGTCACAACCAGGAGAGGAGACTAGACAAACTACGAAAACCAATAGCTTCACTTCTGACGGCGAAAATTTTTAGAGAGAAATTTGGCTAAATATTGGCTCATTTCAATTGTACTCACTCCTGATGACCTTGACCCACAAGCTGGAGAATCAAGCGAATGCCGTTCTCGAAGCATTCCAACATGTCAGAAATAGAGTGCTCGTGAATAATCGAATTGAAAAATATAGGTTATCCTTAAAATTACAGATACTAACACGTGATTTGAGTGGTGTGTCATATTGGGCTAAGCCCGATTTTTAACTACTAAAGAGAATGCTGCGTTGAGAAAAGATACAACCAATTTTTGTCCCTTATTTCTCGACTAGGCGGCCCCCGGAGCTCCTAAAGTTGTGGAACCACCCAAATTGGAAGTGTCGAAGGACAAGTCACCTGTGCCGAGTCGGAAAGGCTCTCTGGCCCCAGGCAGTGGACCATCCTCTCGAAGAGGCTCACTCATTCCACCGGAGCAGGAGGGCAGGCGACCCTCGCTCATCATTACCGATGAGGTACCCTTCCTCACTCCAATCACTTTTCGAATTACCACTATTTATTTTTCCACTTTTCTCAAAGTAATGGAAACTCTAATGTCAAAAGCAATGAATGATGTTGTGAGGAAAATGTCTTCAAATGGATTTCAAATCGGTGCTGAGAGATCCGTCAAAACTCACAATATGCGACTAGAGAACACCGAATAGTGTTCACGTTCTTTTTTCAGACCTAGTTTCAAACCTGATTCTGATGAACTTTTAGTAGTTGACTTTTCTGGCATTTGAATGCCATGGTAATAGGAAAATTTTGAAAATTTTTGAGATTTCATAGCACGAAGGTCTCTTAACAAAGAAATGTGTGTAAAATTGCTCCGAATTGTCAAAATAACAATAAGCAAAGGAGCGTCGGCAAAACTTACGCGAGGAGAGTGGTGTGACGTGGAAGTGTAAACTCTGGCATACTTCACACATGCCAAAGCGGAATATACAGATAGATGAGATAAGATTAGATAAGCAGAGTAGTTAGTGAGTGACTAATCGTTTCTGTGATATACGACAAATCCAGTGAAGAGATCTCAGAGGAGCGCCAGAGAATCATTATTACAAAAAAAAATACGAATTCAACGGTGATAGAAAATGAATGAAGAAAGTGTTTTAAGTTGCAAAAAACAACAACGGCAACGCTCAATTTTGACCAAGGCGAACGTATCTCCTCAACACTCAATTTTTGGAGGAGTACTCACTTTTGTTCCTCCTCAAAGTTTTTTTCTGTAGATCCGTAGATTAATCCCTGTTTTCCAAGGTTCTTTCTAAGAATCACCAAATTCAAGGTCATATGTAAACCTCTCTATAAACCTGATAATATGCTTACTAGGAGCATAGGAAGCTTCGCCCTGGAGAAGTTTTGGAAGAGAAGAAGGTGAGAATTGACGATTTTTTTTCGGTTGGCTGACAAACCACCGGATAATACACATACGAATGTTTTTTTTCTTCTCCTTTTTCAAGGAGAAATAGAAAAGATCTGGCTTTTAAAAAACTTTTTGCTACATCAATTTTTTTAATACGGTCTCACATGCCTGCAACATACATCTAACCCATTTTTTGCACGTTGCACTATTTTTTGAGTAACGCAACTCTGATTTTTCCACACTTTTGCCAATTTAACGCATTTGTGTCAAGCGGAAATCTAGACTCCACACAACAACGACAAGCCCAAACCTTTTAAGGTTTGGGTGGATTTTTTTGTGTATTTTTTGTACGTAGCATTGTTTTCATCGCAACTTCATATCTTCATTTCTGCCTGCTGCATCGTCATCAATATATATTTTTTTGCAAATATTTATATATTTTTTTTGTTATGTCGCGAATATCTGTACTCACCTCAACTCTTTGATTATTTTTTGTACTCGTGCAACCTTTCCCCTGTTCCTTCCCACAATTTTTTTTTGCGATCAGTTGAAAACTTTTACTTTTGCAGCTTAAAGCAATTATTCTTTTCAGTTCATTTCAACGTTCCACACGGACTTTATGTTGAGCTTCGTTATTATTATTTTTCGCTTGGATTCTCTATCTCTCTGTGTATTTTCTCGTGCTACAGAAAGTTTTTCTTGAAATACGCTTCTCACGACAGAATCAAACCTCCGGATATCTCTTCGCTAAAATACAAACGATCAAGGTATTGAAGCTAAATTTAAATGACGTAACGACTGGAAAATGTTGGGAAGGCCCATGTCTCGTGTCTCTCAGTTTTTCTACAGAGAAAAAAAAATGTGCAGGTGTGTGTCTCTCTGTCCGATAATTGTCATTAATCATTGTTATACTCGATTTCTGTGGGCACGCAGTCTGGCAAGCTTCGTCCCGGTGAACTTTTGGATAAGGTGAGAAACCTTTTCTCGGAACACAAATTTTCTCAACATGAGCAACTTCATTTTTTTATATATATTTTATTTACACAGACAAAGTAGCCTAACAAACAGCTCCTCAAAGTGCTGACTACTTGTCTCTCTTTATCTCTCTTTTTTTAAGTTTCATTTTTTTAGTTTAATAACCATTATTATTGTTATACTCAGTTTTTATTATTTAGTTTTACCCTATCCTATAGTTTTCAGTTGAAATTAATCATTTCTTTCGTTTAGCACCCTTTTCGTTTGTAGCTTGTTTATCCTTTATTTTTTGGCATTTAGTTGAATCGACGCGAACCAAGAAATATACAATCTGCTGAACAAAACTTTGCATTTTTTTTGTTTACTCACTCACAAGCGTACGAACTTTCATTGAGTTGAGTTAGTTCGGAGAATACGTCAATTTTCTTGACATTTCTCGACGACGACGAGACAGAACTCCGTCCTGTACATTGCGTAGAGTCGTCGTTGAACATCGTCGAGAATTTTGTAGTTTGGTAGAAAGTATTTCAAGAAGAGTAGTTGGTAGTAGTTGTTGTGTTTTCCACCTTTCCCACTTCCTTTCTGGCTTTTTCATAATGTACTCTACCTCGTCCTCTGACTTCCATGAGAATTTGCTTAGAGAGTTGTTGCTCACAAACAGCTTCATATATTATTTTGTTGACACATTATCAATGATTTCTTTTTGCAAGATCTCAAATTTATTTTTGTGCTTCGTATCCTTCACTGCACTCCACTCTTGTGCCTTTCACACTGCACGCTTCACAAAATATGCCACTGCGAAACCAACCAAGCACACTCATCCCGCACATTTTCATTGAGGTGGGCACGCACGTTTGTGATTCCATTTGGTCGTGATGATTTGATTAATCATTGATTTCTTCGCGTTTCAAGCTCACAGTAAATACACCGCGTATAGTCTTGACTCTGAGTTCAGAGGTCTACAAGAAAAACTCCATAAACGACTGTTACACTTAAGATTCACACGATATATTTAATTCTAAATACTATGACTATTTTTCTGTATTGAACACTGTTCTTGCGTAATGATAAACTTGTTATGGATTCTGTGTGAGAGCAATTCTGGTGTGAAATTGAGATGTGTGGAGAAGCAGGCTACCGACGAGAGTGTTGCATGAGAGTCAAACATGGAAGTATTGGTGATGATGAAGATTTAATTATGATGTAATACGCCATAAATATTTGGGTTGCTATCAACTATTATGATTTGCTGTGTGTGGAAATATACATATTAGGGGAGATTTTAGGGGCAATTTAAATTTTGTATGGTGATGAGAATGACGATGTTTTCCAGGTTGACACAAACCGCATGCTTGTACCAAGTTAATAACTTTGCTACTTTTACTGCGCGACTCTTAAAGAGAAGGATAATATTAGCGGTCAGCATTCTATTATTATTGATTAGTTTCCTCTTTCTCTACATTTGACTGATTGGATGCCTGCATGTCGAGGCTGCACGTAGAAGATTAGTTTTCTAAAGCCTCCCACACTTCAGCGCTGTTGCTGCTGCTGTTGCCGTGAGTTTGATTGATTGGGAAAGGGTTTGTGATGATGCGAGTTGCCAGTGACAAGCCAGAGTGTGAATTTGAATCGCGACGCGGAGTAACCACTTTCTCCAAACTCGACGACGAACGACGACGCCAGAAAAAAAGCATGCGAGATTTGGAATCGTTTGACATGTATCGTTTTGGAGAAAATCTATGAAGTTGTGTCACACAACTTGTGTGTATCTCGCTGGAACTGAAAAGATTGTAATGCTCTCCATGTGATGATGTGTATATCCAGAGTAAACGTGGACCGGGCTTACTTATTGGACCAGCTGCGGATGGCAAACAGGTTAGCCTAATTACCAACAAAAGCACACACAATCAACAACACAGAAAAAAAAAACAAATTAAGAACAACAACGTGTGTTTTGTCTTGTAATCAAAGATTGATTAGTCTTCGTACATTTAATATTACTATGTGACTTGCATGCGAGTCCAAAATGTGAGTCACGCACCCAAAGCTGAAGTGGTGCAAAGCGCTAGATTTGTAGAGGCTTGCAGTCCAACCGTCTCGTTACTTATTTAAGAAAATAGGTTTCACCACTTTCATAATTCCGCTTTCTCTGCAAGTATTTTGTTTTTGTTTTTTTTTTGTCAGAAACGGAGTTTTCTCCATTTTAAAGGGGAAATGTCTTTGTCTCTCGTGTATCTCGTTTAGTTGTCCTATTGTTCATCGTCAGTCTATATTCATTCATATGGTTTTGTAGATTTTTTAAAAAGAATTGTCTCTCCGTACGTTGCTGATATGCAATTTTTATAGCTGATAATACTAGGATTTTAGTACGCTTGACGAAGCAAATTATTCAGTCACGGTTGTTTGCGTAATACGTAAAACCCCAATTTATACCTTCCCTTAATTAATTGTTGTAATTAGGGTAGGCCACAAAATCTTGCCGTTACAAGGATCAAAAATATTTCCGCATTCAATGAGTACAATGGCCTTCATTTTCGGCAAATCAGCGATTGTATTCATTTCTCATTTGTTGGAATATACATAAACAAATCTGTAGTTTATTTCGATTTCGAGACTTTCGATGCTCAGTTTGAGATTTTAGCCAAGGCTATAAATTGGGAATTTGCGGTGTTAATATAATTGTTATTTAAATTATTAAGTTTACAAAAGAAATGGCATTGCTCTCAGCACACACAGACACTCACACACACCACACTCTTGTTACGATGTCCACACAATACACACACTCCTCGTAATTTCGCATCATCGACGAAAATCTTCGACAACAATCCACACACAATTTTCTCCGCACAAAAACAAACACGATTATTACTAGATAATCTACGAAAAAATTCCGCTGACACAAAAAAACTTGATGTACTTTTGATGAGCCAAGCTCAATTTTCATCGCCACTTTCTTGTATGTTGGTAAGCCAAACAGCCTGTTGCATGACCGTAACGCGTCATACGCCGCGAGACGAATCAAAGATTGAAATCTTTTTTACACTATTTTTCTAGGTTCGTCACACAAAAAAAATGTTCGAGTCGTTTATGGTATTTTTTTGCCGGTTTCAACTTTTTTGTCGCGCAAAAACTATTTGTGCTAACATTATACGGATCTCTTTGTTGTAACTTTTGTAAATTTTGTACAAACACTATTTCCATTCCCACTCAAATTTTTTGCCTATTGTATATTGTAGTTTAGTATTTTGCTAAAAACTTTTTTCCACGCTGTGCGCGTGGTCATTTGCACGTTGCACATTCCCAAAAAGCTAGCCAGTAGAAAGCAATATGGCATGCTTTTAGCAATCCACAACAAAAAACAAAACGCTTGCTATCCCCTCTGCTTGCAATTTTGCGCTCCATTCAATTTTTGTTGGAGAACTTTAATTTTTTTGCAATACAATCTCCCACCCCCAATTTATTTCCCCAGAAATTTCTGGGAAGCCTGTGTTTAGCGAAAAATTTTATTTTGCGGCAATACCCAAATGAACCTACACCGTTTATAAAAAAATAGCTTCAACATTTCAATATTAAAAATACACACACACTGATTGCAGTCCGTATTCTTGATATCAATTTACGTGCACTCCCCCAAAAAATGTAAAAAGCCAAAACAATCATTTTTGTAACTTTGGGAATTAAATTGATATTCAAGTATGTATCATCGGACTGCTTTTATACACAATTCCAATCGTACACAGTACCACACAGTGTAATTCGCCCATATTCTACTTTTTACACACACTCGCTTTCTCACGTTATTTTGCTCATAATTATCTGTAGTTTCGCTAACGCTCAGCATTCAGTTTCAAAAGAAAGTACAGCTCGCTGTGCGCTTTTAGCCAACTCTGACAGCTTTACTGTTTAATATCTATGTCAACATTTTCCCTATGCAAACGCACAGAAGACCTTGTCAATTCTGTGCTTGAAGGCGCTCAAGTTATTTTTTAGCTTCAATCTTATCAGTTACGCAATCACTTTAATTTTTTGTTCAATCATTCAACGGCTTCTGTTGCTTTCTCTCCATTTCTGTCATACTGTGTTTTGACGTTTTTAAAAACAACGCTTGAAGCCACCGACAATTTAATATTATAAAAACGCGTTCAATTTGTATGTATCGCATCCAACGGTAATTTGTATTAACAAGTTCAACTTTCCGCAGATAATGGTTATTATCAGCGGTAAAGTTTGCTGTCATCGTTGACAAAGGGATATTTGTCGTTTAGCTTGTAGCTCACTAAACTGTACTCACTGTCGCGCCGCATACTAGTTGTCACGTCTCGACGACGAGGATGACCGAGTGGAAACACATTTCTGTTGCATGTCCACTCGCTTCCTCCTCCAGGAGAAATTTGATTGAATTTGAGGATCTAAAAGGGAGATGTGCTGATGTTGGTGTGTTTAGCGTCGACGTCCAAGCACCGATGTCCGGCGGCCGAGTGTGGCAGACCTCGAGGAGAGGATAGACAAGCCGTCCACCCCGCTCAAGGCGTCCGGGGATGCGGGTCCCCCTCAAATTGTCGACATTGCGGAGAACTACACCGCCGTGGAGGACCAGAATGGCTACATCACCGTTCAAGTCGAGGGCAATCCGGCTCCCACCTTCAAATTCTACAAGGTCCTTACAATTTTCCAGATGCTGCGACATGGGTGAGAGTCTCGAAAGTCGAATGCTAAAATGAGTAATTATTTCACGCGTTCCAGGGTATCACGGAGATCATGGACGGAGGTCGGTACAAGTTCGTTACCGACGGAGACATCAACATGATCACCTTGTGCATCCGAAAGATCAAGCCGAATGATGAAGGAAAATACAAGATTGTCATCTCGAACGTGCATGGAGAGGACTCCGCAGAATGCGTCCTCTTCGTCTCAGGTAATCGGAGAGAAACCAAAAAGTCTCTATCTCCTCGAAGAAAATGTGAGTAATCTGTGGGATAAATGTGCAGATGCGAGTGGTATGGACTTCCGTGCTATGCTCAAGAAGAGAAAGTACGCAAAATGGGCGAAGGAAGAGGAGGACCTCAAGTATGAACTCAAAGAGACTCCTAAGGACGAGAAACCGAAGCTGAAACACATTGAAAGGGTAAGTCACACTTTCTCCGAGCCACTTTCACTTCTCTCTACTTTTGTGTGAAGGATCAAAGTCTTAAATAAATGTCTTTACAAATCATTTTGATCATGATGTGTGAAAGAAGTGCATCGTTTGAGGTGGTCGCGAATTGTCCACTTATAATACAAATTAGGGTCATCGACATGTCGTCATCTTTTAAAAAAACGCAGTTTACAGGACTTCGAGTCATTTCTCCGTTGAACGAAATGACAAGAGAAATGATGACATGTAAGGTGTCATGTTTGTCACGTGAGGGAATAAGAATTTATGTGGTCGTGTGCAGCCTGGCGATAGGCCGAACTCGAGACGCTCGTCGTTCCTGGCAGACGTAATTCCAGATTGGCCTGTCCTTCAACCTTTGCACAGGAAGGAGGTTGTACTTCCTCAATTCATCTGTCTTCTCTCTTCCTTTCTCTGTCACTTTCTCTGTCTTCAGCATACCAGCTTCCGTTTCAATGTTTAATCTCATTTTTGTGCTAACCACTGCTTCTCTCAACTAAACTCGCCTGTCCACTAATTTTCACATACTTTTCACGTTTGGATTCTAACAATAATGCGACCATCACACACTTTTGATTGTGCATGGTGTGTACGTGTGAGTCTCAACGTACCCCGCGAGTTCAAACTCTCATACAACGGTCAACGAAACGGCCAAAATGAGTCTCTTCTTCAATATTAAAATCCACCACGAGCAGACATGACGTTTGGTGGAAACGTGGGTTTGTCATAAATCAAACAGCCCTGCGTAATACCAAGAGGCACTCTTACAATTAACAACTTACTCAAACTTCTACTTACTCAATTTAACCATTTTATCAAACTCAAAACGAAAAGTTTTTTAAAGACTCTGTCATCAACTAACTAGTCATCTTACAAGTTCTCACAGCACCCATACCGCTGCTTCGTATTAAACTTTACATTTTAAAATACTCTTATTAAAAAATGTTCTCAACAAAGGATTTTTGTCGAAATTACAAAAAAGTAGCTTGCATGCCAAGCATTTTTTATCAAATGACATTTTGTTGCTTTTTTGTGAGAACTTGCATGTGTCAAACGAAACCCGGTGAGTTTGTAAACCTCTCTTTCTCTCTAGTCAAAACCTTTTGTGTCCCAGGCTGTCCCCCGTGAATCTGTACAAATGTTTTGAGAGATTTGAGAGAGGAAACGTCTCAGCTCGTTGTCGCTCCGTTTTGAATAAACCTCTCATTTTGCCTGCTTCCATGTACATAGCGGAAATTGTGAATATAAAAAATGGAACGCCGGAACAAGAATCAATGACTAATCGAGCGTGCCTCCTGCTGCTCTCGAAGATGAAGAGAAGAAGAGGAGTTGAGGCCTCCGAACACGACGAATGCATTTTGTACATAAGAGGACGACGGGCTATTATTGATAACTGCCAGAGTGTTGCGCGTATGGCATTACTGTGTTCGCAACAATCACTGCAACAACCTGGCATAATGCGCAAATTACGGAATGGAGCGCGACTCTTCTCTCTGCTCTTACTAAAGTGAATGCGACAACATGCTAAATATTGGGGAATGATAATCTTATGATTTGATGAGATCAGCTCTGAGTTTTTTGTTACAGCCATACTATTAATTGTAATACACATTGTCACTTTGAAGGGTGGACTTTATTAATGCTCGTGTTTCACTCTGCTTTTCTTGACTTTGGCGACGTGATCGTGGGGCTGAGCAGAAGACAGATTCATTCCAGAAACCTCTAGTGGACCAATACTGCAAGGAAGGCAAGGACAAGAAGATCGTCTTCGAGGCCATCTTCTCCAAGGGCAATTGCCGGGCGAGATGGTACTGCAGGAAAGACGTGAGTCGTCGTTCTCTTCAAAATTATGCATTTCTCTCAAGTGCTGCTCATTAATTCTCGCGTTTTGTCGATGAGCAGGAGCTGTTCATTGGGAACAAGTACAAGATCCAAGTGTCCAACGAGACGTACACGCTGCAAATCAACAACCCGCGCATGGAGGACATGGGTCGGTACACTTGCGAGATCAACGGG